>CM038669.1:650593982-650763124 GCA_021605145.1 Aegilops bicornis
TTGTATCGATCGGGATACAACTCCAAGTGTACGTTACCGTAGGACAGGCTATCGATAGATGTTTTCTTCCCTGCAGGGGTGCACCAACTTACCCACCACGCTCACTTAACTCCGGCCGGACACACTTTCCAGGGTCATGCCCGGCCTCGGCCAAACAATACGCCGCAACCCGACCTAGGCTTAATAGAGAGGCCAGCACGCCGGACTAAACCTATGCCCCTGTGGGTCATGGGCCATCTCCCCGAACTCCTCGACGCTATGCGTGACGCGCCGGTGAGCAGACCTAGCTACCTTCCTAAAAAGGCGGAGCTTACCAGCCCAACCAGCGCCACAGCTCGGCCGCCGACGTCTATTAAGCTTCTACCGATGCATACGACGCAGTAACGCCCATACTATGCCCACGTGATGGTTAGTGCTATCGGGCCGAGGCCCTCGGATCAAATATCCAAATCGTAGTGGATTAGGAACGCAGCGGTAACAAGCGAGACTCACGAAGATGTGACCCCGTTGCCCGTCTCGAGGACTTGCGGCAAGGGCTAGGAATGCCCAGCCACGCCTCGTAATTATCTCGCGGGCACCCTCCAGTGTCAACCCGTCTCCACATCACTCGCAATTACACGCTGGTACCCCTCGTGGTCGACCTGCCTTTCCAAGTAACAGTGGTAAAAGTCCAAGTAACCGTGTGTCCAAACATCAAGGGGAAAACCCGAGGAATCACCCCCGGTGAATTCCACTCAATGTAGTCATCAAGGTGAACGTAAGAGGATTCACCCTCGAGGTCCACACTTGAGGGGTTGCACGACAGAGCCGTATCGGAAGTGGTTAAAGAGGAAATCACCCTCGAGGACCACGCATCAATAACTACACCACAGGTTTAACATCGAAGTGCTAATGAGGTCTCACCCTCGGCACTCGATAGTAACCCAAAGAGTGTCGGGCAACTAAGGGAAAGTGATGTGCGGTGCGGGGCCTGGTCTTGGTCCCGTTGATCGGGTCTTCAATGATGAAGCAGGGCAACAAGGACAAGGTGGGGGTCATCGATGGATCACTAACCAACCTATACTAAGCGGTTTAGGATAAGGTGTAAGGTACAATAGCAGATACAAAAGCAGGCTATGCATCGTAATAGGAGCAAACAATAATAGTAGCAAAATCTAATGCAAGCATGAGAGAATGGAATGGGCGATATCGGGATGATCAAAGGGGGCTTGCACGGTTGCTCGAGACAAGAAGGAGGGGTCGTCGGTGGCGTAGTCGATCCGCAATGACATCGGCGATGCATACAGGGTCTACCGAAGAGAAGAGGGGGCAGAAACAGTAAATACATAGCAAGCAAGTGTATAACAGGACAACAGGCATAGCTAGACGTGTTCTAACGCGGTCCTAGACGTTATAGGTGAAGGGGGAATTCAACCGGGAAGGTGTTCCCGGTTCCGGACCTGTGTCAGACAGATGACCGGAGGGGAAAAGTTCTATGTTCAGCATGCTAGGGGCATGTGACAGATGAACGGACCCCTTATTCGGATTCGTTGGATTTTTCTGAGCAACTTTCATATAGAAAACATTTTCATCCGAGTTACGGTTTATTTACTACTAATTTCCAACGATTTAAACATTATTCTCAAAATTCTGGATATTAAATTAAATTCGAAAATAAAACAGTAAAATACCCTTTTTACCTTGTGCAGTGCCAGCCACAGTCAAAGACATGTGGGGCCAAGTCAAAGTCAACAACAGAGCAATCTATTGACTGGGTCAAGTAGTGAATAGTGCATGGGTCCCGCGTGTCATTGTCTCGGGATAAACTGGGGCTAAATAAACTGGTTAATTTAAAGGAGGAGGTCCCACTTGCCAAAGGTTAGTAACTAACCTATCCAATCTAATCTAATCCTAATTAATCTAAACTAACCGGCCAGCCCATCTAGCAGTGGCCGAGCTGGGCACTTGCGTGCACACGCTCACGCACGTAACCATGGCCGAGCCATGGCCATGGCACGGCCGGCCAGCAGCAGCTGCGACGAGCGCAACAGCAGGAGCAGCGGCAACAGATGGTGGCAGCGACAGCAGGCCGAAGCAACGTGGAGTAGGGGCGAGCGGCGGCGACGACCAAACAGCAGCATGCATCGGGCAGTAAGCAGAGTAGCAGCGCCAACGCAGCAGCAGAAGCTCAGAACACGCACATACGTACGCGTACGCCCCGGCAGAATCAGCAACGGGGCGCGGGCTCGGTGGCGTGGCCGCGGGGCGCTGCCGGGGGGCGTAAGCGCGGCGAGGCAGGGCCCGGCTGGCGGGAGGCGCGCACTGGAGGGCGCCGGCGTCAGCAGGAGGGTGTGGGGCCATGGACGGCAGCAGCATACGGGTAGGCTGCACAGACACGACCAAGGCGAACTTCGTGGACGCATTTACTACGGCACGGATCGAGTGTACAAGGAGGGGATGGAGGAGGAGCTCACCATGGTGCGGATGACGAGCTCGGGGAGGCGGATGTGGACCGGAACGGTGGGAATCGGCGTTGGCCGCCCGGCAATGTACGTGATGAAGAAGACGGCGATGCCGGCGTCTGAGCCGCGCCGGCTTGAGCTGATGCCCGGGACGGACGAAGCCGGCCTCCGCGGATCTCCTGGATGTCCTTCCACGCGAAGGCGACGACAGTGGCCGCGACGGTGACGATGGCGCGGCGACGATAGCTTCGGGTGTGTGCGGGGGAGCGAGCAACGGCGCGAGGGAGGAAGAAGTGGCGGCTAGGGTTCCACCGGGGGAGAAAGGAGGGGCTTGAGGTTGCCTTGTAGTAATCGGGGAGGCGGGGGATGGCCGCCACGCACGGCATGGCCGGCGGATGAGCGCCACGGCCCCCCCTGTCCCCTGTAGCGAGAGGAACAGGACAAGTGGGGGGTGAGCTGGGCCTTTTTTGTAGCTAGCTGGGCCAAAGTGGCCAGTAGTAGCTCTCTCCCCTTTTGGCTTTTTATTTACCTTTTATAACTCTGTTTTGCATATTAATTAGTTAGCAAACGAGTTTTGTAAAAAGTGTAGATGGCCACATAAATAGTATTGCAATATTCGGCACTGCTACAAAAGGTTTGGTACTCAAATAACTTAGTTTGTTATTTTATAAATTATAAAAGGCTTTCAATTAATTGCTTAAGCCACTATTTTAGTTATTGTTGTGCATTAAAACACTTTACAAAAAATTGTTGGCTCACCACCAATATTAACAAATGAAAATTTGCTACACGATGAACATTTTACTTTTGTCATTTGAAAACTTTTATTTTTGACTTTAAATTGGATTTGAATTTGAATTGTGATTTGGATCAAGTGAAGATTAACAACAGTAACATGATGGCATGGCACCATTAGTAGGGGATTACTGTAGCATGACACTGGGGGTGTTACAAGAGAAGAGGGAGAAGCCGCACAAGGGGGAGCACAACGCGGCTCCGGGCACGGCTCGCCGGCCGGAGGAGACGACGGGGCTGCTGGCCGGCAAGCTCCTCATGGCGGGGCTGCTGGCCGGCGGGCTCATTCGGCGGGACTGCTAGCCGGCGAGCTCATCCGGCGGGACTGCTGGCCGGCGCAGCTCCTGTCGTTCTGGAGCACGGGGACGGGAGGGACCCGATTGCTTTTGTAAAAAATTACAAGGACCTGATCGGTATTTTTTAAAACAGACAGTGACATGTGGGTCCCAAATGTCAGCTAACGGTCAAATAAACGGTCAAACAGACGGTTGGTTTAGGTGCGGGCCCGACCTGTCATAAACCGGTTTAATTTTTTAACAACTGGGGTTTTGGGTTTTTTGAAACAGCCGACCCCTGATTTGGTAGTTATCAGCAAAAAAAATAAAATTGGTAGTTTTTTGGAACCTTAACCCGTAAAGTAATAGTTTTATGCTATTTACTCCCCCCCCATATGCTCACTTAAAGCCAGAAATAGCGGTGCCCCAGAGCTCGGGTATGCGTGCTCTGTGCAACAAACGTGTGTGCGTGAGCGCTCTTGTGCGTGCTGCCGCCGGGTGCTTTTACTGATTTGCTGCTGCGTGGTGTCAAATGGCTATACAGTAAAGCGGATTAATAGGGAAGAAAATTAGATATATAGCGTTTGATAGCTGTCTTCCGTCTAGACGTGATCACGAACATTTTTATTTGTGGGGACGTGACCACGAGCATTTTTGGTGACCTAATCAACTTCAACAACAGTCACCAAATGTATGGCACCAAATGTCCTGCAGGGCAGAGCACGACTATCCAATCAGAGTCACCAAATAAAAGCGTTGATCGATTTTTTTGATAATGATGTTTTCATAGCAAAATTCCTAAAAACAATTAATAATAAATTCTACTTGACTCCTCCCCGTCAGAAGTAAAGTCGACTGCACCCGTGCAGAATGGTCCAGCCTCTGTTGCTGGCGGCGGCATGAAAAGGTGGCGTTGACGGTGGATGCCTTTTTAGCATCGTCGTCCTGCCGCCCCGCCTCTAACCCCTCAAAGAGCGGGTTGCATCCACCTCGTTGCACCGGTGGAGTCATAGACGCTCGCGGCGGATGGCGCGAGCAATGTGCACGGACTCGTACACGGTCAGTTGACGATCATCGGGTCCACCTCCACCATTGCCACATCGACTACTTCAGACACACGCTACACCTCCTGTTGGTGTTCCTCCAAGAGATCAAAGTTGTAGTGCTACTCTGCCAACAGCTGCATGACACGGACATCGATGACTCCATCGATGGATGCCCTGCTCCTCTTCCACCTCCACCAGTACCGGTGCTGCCTCGCCTGAAGCATATTGAACCCGAACATTGGTGACTCCTTCACCGGCGTGGCCCCATGCTCATCTAGCGGCGACACATATGCATGCTCCTCCTCCATGAGGGCGCCCTCATCCATCCCTTCTGAGCGTTGTGAAGAGCTTGGAGGTTGGCCTGCATTGTTGTGGACCGTGTCGCGATTTATGTGTGGCGCGTCGGCATGAGGCTCCTATACCACATGTCAAAGGAGAGTGCCATGGCAATGGCGAACGACGAACGAGAATACGAGGGCGGTTTGATGACAACAAGGACGGTGGAAGAAATGCTCAGAGGGATAGGGTATTGGGGTTGTGGCGGCCCATTTAAATATGTGGGGTAGGCCGGTAGCACCAAAGTAGGCTTCTCGAACTCCGCTCCGGTGTGAATGGCAATAGGCGGACGACCGGTTAGCCATCGTGGATTCGGGAAGCTAGCCGGTCACACCCCTCAGATTGCATGCAGGGTTCTTGAGACGACTTAGAAAGAGAGGGGTTTTAGACGGGTCCGTGTTGTCACCGTCCAACGTGACGGTCTTCCCACAGCGTGTTTGGTAGTTTGAGGGAAAGGGACTGGGAATTATTAAGGGGGAATTGGTTGCGGGATTAGACATGGGAAGTGGACTATTAGTCCTAGTCCCACGTTTGGTGTAGGGTGGGAATTATTCGTGGGAATTTGACACAAAATTAACTTCCTCTGTTTGGTTCAGGGGTCTTGGAATGGGAGTTGTTAATGATATGTTTAGTAGCTACAAAAACTGAACCGACCAAGGCCAAGTAAAAATGATGGGCAGTATAGAAAGTGAGCAAAAACAGATACAAACACCATTTCAGTAACACAAAATGAGCAAATGAAATTAAATCTAAAACTGGGCAAACTAAGGAAAAAATGTACACTATCTCTACACATGCTGCGATTATCCAGGTGCTGAAACAAAAGCCAATCTTCCTCCGACATTTCAAGACCTACCTGAGCCAGCTGACAGCATTTACCAAACAATATACTACTGTAATTTTAATGCAAAAACGAAAATAAAATTAGTAAGCAATTCGAGATATAGTATACAATGTCATAAGATCATTGTTGTAGGTAGGAGGAAATGAGAGCAACACATGACACAGCAATACCCACATCGGTTGATGAAAGAGATGAAAATATCCTTTTCTTACAGCACTAGCATGAACCAATCATTCAGTATATTTCCATAAATGTACTACTAGTGTACTTTATAGGAAATGGCAATGTAAAATAAATTGGGAAGCACCAAATGTTGTTACTGACGAGTTTAAAAGAAAATGAGTAGTCCTGAGCTAAAAAATGAAACTAAGAATCCAGAATTGTAGATCTGAATATTCAATTATTTTTTGGCCGCGTCAAGCTCCTGACGAACAAACACCACTTTGTAATCATCACGCAAATTGATGAAAAGTTTTGTCTTTCCAGCATCACCACCAATGACACGGATAGCCATTACAACCTCTTCGGTCGTGAGACCCTTAAGATTCTGGAGAATATCAAGTAACTTGGTTCTATTGGCTGATGTTTGCTCATGAACATGCGATTCATGCATAAATGCCCTTTGTAAACCATTCATGGTTTTAGCATTCTCCTGCTCAGCTTCCAAGAACTTTGCAATTGTATTCGACACACTTGCAAGACCTGACTCAAGTGCATCATCATCAGGGTATGTTCTCTTACGACCATACCTAGAACCACCGGATGGGCTTGTATCCTCATTTAATTCAGGAAGATTCTCCTTGGCTGGTTTGCTGGTAGGTTGTGCATCTACTATTGATCCATCTTCTACTATTTCTTCTTCACACGGACCTTTAGCACTCCCTCCTTTAGCTAAATCAGTAGCATATACCTCACATAGCTTGTCAAAGTTAACCATAGGCTTCATGTACAGGGGACCTGCTCCCTCACGAGACTAAAAAAGAGAGCATGAATTTCCATTAGAAACTAAATTTTAGTTGAAAATAACATGAAACAGAGACGATTTATTTACATATTGTACCTTTGCCCAGCCCATATACGTCTCCCTATCTCCAGTTACCATCTTATTCTCATCATCCCATCCAAACCCACTACCATTTTGCATAATTTCCAGAACATATGAAAGTTGCTTCTTCAAAATCTTAACTTTAGACCTGATATGTGGATCTGCTTTAAGATCAGCATGTGGCAGCACTTTAGCCATTTCCTTCTCAATGTAGGTCAGATATCCAGACTTGTGGCCAGTATCTACTTTCCAAGAAGAATCATTCATGTTATGTAGAATGTCAATAAGCAACTTCTCCTCCTCCGCTGTCCATGTTCTCTTGTCTCTCTTTTTCGATGTCAATTTGGCCTCCTTTGACTTGGTTTTCTGATAGTTTCAATATGACAATGAAATGTGTGTGTACAAACAATACAGAATATAAATGCTCATGTAGGAAATATGATGTTCATACATTAATCAATCTCTTCTATCATTACAAGAAAGTGAATGAAATGACACATAAGCTACTATGACATATGGGAGAAAACAAATATCAATGTAGAATGTTCCGACACCCATATTTTCCTGAACAAACATCTAATGTCCTACAATTAAAAATGTACTAGCGTGTATCAACGATCTTGTCTTTTGGCTATCCAAGCTTTCCACATTTCATCAGCTAACTTGTCTCTTTTCTCAGTCCACTCGGATGATGTTTCGATGGACAGAATAACATCCTCATTTACTTGCTGCTGTTGAAGACATAGCATGTATTCATCTAGATATTGTTCACAAGGATCAACCCGCATTTGTTGTCGTATCAGATTGTGAAGATAGCAGCATGCCAGAATTATATCAACTTGTGTATCAAAAAGATAATAAGAGGGATTTCTAATGATAGCCCATCGCATCTTGTGAAGGAAATATGCCCTAGAGGCAATAATAAAGTTATTATTTATTTCCTTATATCATGATAAATGTTTATTATTCATGCTAGAATTGTATTAACCGGAAACATAATACGTGTGTGAATACATAAACAAACAGAATGTCACTAGTATGCCTCTACTTAACTAGCTCGTTAATCGAAGATGGTTATGTTTCCTAACCATAGACATGAGTTGTCATTTGATTAACGGGATCACATCATTAGGAGAATGATGTGATTGACTTGACCCATTCCGTTAGCTTAGCACTTGATCGTTTAGTATGTTGCTATTGCTTTCTTCATGACTTATACAAAGTTCCCGCAACTATGAGATTATGCAATTCCGTTTACGGAGGAACACTTTGTGTGCTACCAAACGTCACAACGAATCGGGTGATTATAAAGGTACTCTCTGGTGTCTCCAAAAGTATATGTTGAGTTGGCATAATTCGAGATTAGGTTTTGTCACTCCGATTGCTCGGAGAGGTATCTCTGGGCCTTCTCGGTAATACTCATCACCTAAGCCTTGCAAGCATTGTAACTAATGAGTTAGTTATGAGATGATGTATTACAGAATCGAGTAAAGAGACTTGCCGTAACGAGATTGAACTAGGTATTGGATACCGACGATCGAATCTCGGGCAAGTAACATACCGATGACAAAGGGAACAACGTATGTTGTTGTGCGGTTTGACCGATAAAGATCTTCGCAGAAAATGTAGGAACCAATATGAACATCCAGGTTCCACTATTGGTTATTGACCGAGAATAGTTCTAGGTCATGTCTACATAGTTCTCGAACCCGTAGGGTCCGCACGCTTAACGTTACGATGACAATTTTATGAGTATTGATGTACCGAAGTTTGTTCGAGTCCGGATGTGATCACGGACATGACGAGGAGTCTCGAAATGGTCGAGACATAAAGATTGATATATTGGAAGCCTATGTTTGGACTTGAATAGTTTCGGGTGAAATCGGATTTTCTTGGAACACCGGGTTACGGAACCCTCCGGGGTTAATGGGCCTTAGTGGGCCATGAGGGAGAAGAGGAGGGCCGGCGGGCAGGCCGCGCCCTCCCCGTAGTCGAATAGGACAAGGAGAGGGGGGCGGCGCCTTCCTCTTCCTCCCCCAAGTCCTAATCCAACTAGGAAAAAGGGGGGAGTCCTACTCCCGGTGGGAGTAGGACTCCTCCGGCGCGCCACCTCCTAGGGCCGGCCGCACCCCCCTTGCTCCTTTATATACGGGGGCAGGGGGGCACCCCATGACACACAAGTTGATCTACGGATCGTTCCTTAGCCGTGTGCGGTGCCCGCCTCCACCATATTCCAGTTTGGTCATATCGTCGCGGAGCTTAGGCGAAGCCCTGCGCCGGTGGAGCATCATCATCGTCACCACGCCGTCGTCTTGTGGAACTCATCCCCGACGCTTTCGGATCGGAGCCCGGGGATCATCATCGAGCTGAACGTGTGCTGAACTTCGGAGGTGCCGTATGCGTTTCGGTACTTGGATCGGTCGGATCGTGAAGACGACGACTACATCAACCGCGTTGTCATAACGCTTCGCTTTCGGTCTCACGAGTGCGTGGACACACTCTCCCCTCTCGTTGCTATGCCATCACCATGATTTTGCGTGTGCGAAGGAATTTTTTTGAAATTACTACGTTCCCCAACATCTTGAGCAATCCAAAAGTCCTCTCAATCACATTTCTTGCTGATGAATGCAGCATGTTAAACAATTCCTCTTTTTTTGTCGGGGTTTTTTTCCAATCATTTAGATGATACGGTTGCCCTCTGTATGGAGCAAGAAACCCTTCACCGTTCCTGTACCCAGCATCAACTAGATAATAGCACCCTACGCAATAGAAACATATGTATGGGTTTGTCAACTATGTATAAAATATGTGCATCTAACTAACATAGACCCTTTTGTACAATCTCTTACCCTGAGGAACCTTAAGGCCATTTGATCTTGATAAAGCATCTCAAGCACCCTCCCATCGATGCAAGATCCTTCCCAACCCGGATATACATAAATGAATTGCATGTTCAGGCGCATACGCCAAGAACATTTGTTGCAACTTCATTCTTTCTTGAACGGAATCTTGGTTTGTCAGTTTTGGGCACATGAACTTCTATATATGTCCCATCTAAGGCACCTAAACAATTCTATAGAAACAACAATATGTGTTAGACCGTGAACAAAACTAGACCTAATTTTTTTATGTTGAAATATTAAACTGATACCTTAAAGCACTTCCACCTTCCATCAGCGCAATTGGCTGGAATTGGTCGAGGCTTCTTAAGCAACACTTTCCAGAGTTTTAAAACTGCGCCTAGTACTTCATGGAATTTCTGACTTACTACTTCAGGTGAACGCTGGAAATCATGATGGATTGCTCGGTTTTTCTCATCATGTACAAAGAGGAATTACATGAGCACGTGTAGTCGTGATAAGAGGTAGGAACGCCAGGAAGAGGCGGCCTGTTTGTGCACTGGTTTCTTCATCCGGTGTGTCCAGAGCATTAGGTCATCGACGATTCACCTGAGAGTGATAATACTGTGATGATTTTGTTGCTTGAAGGTCATAGCGTTTCTGGAGTCCCAAATCTTCCATAGGATGATGAGGAGGACGGAGTGCCAGATGACCGCATCTACCTGAGTAGGTAGACGGCAGTCCCAGAGTCCATCAATGCAACTCGAAGGAGAGAGGCCGATCCTTTGCCAAATACGTTGTGCAAGCGGACATTCCAGGAATATGTGGGCGCTGGTTTCACCATCATGTCCGCAGCGCGGGCATAGAGAGTCGGTGACGATATGCTTGCGTAGAAGGTTGCATTTTGAGTTGAGTCGATCTTGAAACAGGAGCCATGCAAAGATCTTCACGTGATTTGGAACGCATGAAGACCAAATGGCCACGGCATGCACGTCGTCATCATCGTTGTTGGAGCCCATGATCAGCGCGTATGCCGCCCTCGTGGAGAAGCGCAGGCCACCATTTAGGTAGCGCTCATCCGGTCCTGTCGTCAACCGAAAATCCTGCAGGAGAGACAACAAAGAGCACAACTCGGTAGCAGCATCAGATGTTAGGCGGTTCCGTAGGATCGTTTCCAAACCATGATTCAGGACAACAGCCACACGAGCTAGTGGGATAGTGGTTTGTGAGTATAGGCAGGGGAATAAAGTAGCAAGTGGATGGCTGTGTAACCAAGTATCTAGCCAGAAGTAGGTGTTAGTGCCTGAGTTGGTAAGTACAAAGGAGATGGCATGGAGTGTTGGCAGCTGTTGATTTATTGTTCTGCAAATGAAGGATTGGCTATTTTGTGGAGCAATGAGGGCATTTGGGTGTTGCAAAGCGATCCATTCTAGCCACGGTGTTGTGTCTGGTAAGTGAGCTTTTACAACAAATTTCATAAGTAAGCATTTGTTCTGCTTGTGGAGATTTTTTAGCCCTAGACCACCACAGTTCTTTGGTTTACACACATTTTTCCAGGCAACTAAGCATTGAGCACCAGTGCATGTTTCTTCCGCGGCCCAAAAAAAAGCTCGTCGAATAGAGTCTAGGGTTTTAAGCACACTTTTGGGGATGGTGAAGACTGACATGAAGTAGACAAGAAGGGAGTCGAGGACCACCGATAATAGGATGAGCCTATCTCCTTTGGAAAGGATTTTTGCGCGCCAACCTGTTAGAAATTTACGGCAGCGTTCGATGATCGGTAGGAAGGCATTTGTAGGTAGTCGCGTAGGTGTTAGGGGGAGGCCTAGGTAGATCTGCGGAAAAGTTGAGGTTGGGCATTGTAAGGTGGAGGCAATGGAGTCTGCCATGGAAGAGCTGACGTGCATGGGTACGTAAGTCGTTTTTGTGAACACTAGTAGTAAACAGGGCTTTCGTCCAGGCCAGTTTAGCCCATTAGTCCCGGTTCAATCCAGAACCGGGACCAATGGAGCTATTTGCCCCGGCTCAGGAGCCAGGGGCCGGCCGGGCCACGTGGGCCATTGGTCCCGGTTCGTCCGGACCTTTTGGTCCCGGTTGGTGGGACGAACCGGGACCAATGATCTGGCTCTGGCCCCACCACTATTGGTCGGTTGGTGGCATGAACCGGGACCAAAGGCTTCCCTTTAGTCCCGGTTCATGCCACCAACCGGGCTAATGGTGCTGCCTATATATAGCCTCAAGGCAAGAGCAGAGCACACCGCCTGCTTTTTTCTGGCCGAGGGCGAGAGCGCTTGCTGCTGCTCTAGCACACCTCCTATGCACACAAGGAGTTCGATGGACTGCCCGAGCCACCCTACAAAAGGGTTCTCCACTCCAAGCTCCACCGCCAAGCTACATTTTCCTCAATATTTATCTAGGTTTAGCGGTCCGTCACGCCTGGCCCTCCACATCTTCATCGCTGCCGATCACCAAGGCCGATCTCATCGCTGCACCACCGTGGTGAGCCTCTTGTTCTTATCTTCTTTCTGAAAGGAAAAATATTATTACTTGTTTGTTTAGATAGATACTTGTATTATTTTCTTACTTTTATTATTGCATCTTATATAGTGCGATGGTTTTGGTATCCGCCCGTCGGCCCTCGTCACATCTATGATTCGGATGTGGTATATATTATCTTTTCATAACTATTGGTTCATTTATTGTTTATGAAAATTATGCCGACCAACGTGACATAGATTTTATTTATCTAGGAGGTAGTTGAACCGGAAATTCCAACCGACCCTATTGTCGAGAGGTTAAATTTAGTTGAAGAAGAAAACAATTTCTTAAAGGAAAAAATAAAAAAAACTTGAGCAGGAGAAGATGATATTGGAGTTGCATCTTGCGGATGTCGTCGATGATCACAAGATCAAGATGGATGCAATGCGCTTGAAGATGAGAAAGATTAGAAAATATGCCATTCATACCGAGGCTTGGTATCATTATGCCGTTGGATCAGTTGTTACCTTGGTTGCGATTATGATCGTATTTGTTTTCGCATTGAAATGTTTTACATAGTTTCAATGTATGGTTTAATTAATTTAGATGCTCTGCAGAGCTTTATGTTGTTAGATGAGAACTATGTATGTACTTTGGTTTTTATGTGATGATGAACTTCTATAAATTTGGTCACTTAATTATCTATTCATGATGTTCTGTAATGATTTTTGACACACTTAATTTTATATAATGCACGCAGATGAACCGCAATGGATGTACGGTGATGCAGACACACCTCCGAGTACATTAAGGGCGTGCATGATTTTCTCGAAGTGGCTGAGGAAAACAAGCAGAATGGTTTTATGTGTTGTCCATGCCCTATATGTGGGAATCTGAAGTCTTACTCGACCGGAAAATCCTTCACACCCACCGCTTTACAAGGGTTTCATGCCACACTATAATGTTTGGACGAGGCACGGAGAAATAGGGGTTATGATGGAAGACGGCGAGGAAGAAGAGTACGATGACAACTATGTGCCCCCGAATACGGTGATGCTCTTGAACATCAAGATGCACCAGACGATGTGCACGATGGTGCTGGAACGGGCGAAGCTGCTGAAGATCAAGAGGAACCAGACGATGTGCTCGATGATGATGATCTCCGCCGGGTCATTGTCGATGCAAGGACACAATGCGAAAGTCAAAAGGAGAAGCTGAAGTTCGATCGCATGTTAGAGGATCACAAAAAAGGGCTGTACCCCAATTGCGAAGATGGCAACACAAAGCTCGGTACCGTACTCGAATGTCTGCAGTGGAAGGCAGAGAATGCTGTGCCTGATAAAGGATTTGAGAAGCTACTGAAAATAATGAAGAAGAAGCTTCCAAAGGATAACGAATTGCCCGACAGTACATACGCAGCAAAGAAGGTCGTATGCCCTCTAGGATTGGAGGTGGAGAAGATACATGCATGCCCTAATGACCGCATCCTCTACCGGTGCCTACAAGGATCTGAACGCATGCCCGGTATGCGGTGCATTGCGATATAAGATCAGACGAGATGACCTCGGTGATGTTGACGGCGAGCCTCCCGTGAAGTTCCTGCGAAGGTGATGTGGTATGCTCCTATAATACCAAGGTTGAAACGTCTGCTCGTAAACGGAGAGCATGCCAAGTTGATGCGATGGCAGTGAGGACCGTAAGAAAGATGGGAAGTTGAGAGCACCACGACGGGTCGCATGGAGAAAAATCGAGAGAAAATCTTGGGATGAGTTTGCAAAGGACCCAAGGAACGTATGGTTTGCTTTAAGCGCGGATGGCATTAATCCTTTCGGGAGCAGCAGCAATCACAAAGACTCGCCCGTGACTCTATGTATGTATAACCTTCCTCCTTGGATGTGCATGAAGCGGAAGTTCATTATGATGCCAGTTCTCATCCAAGGCCCTAAGCAACCCGGCAACGACATTGATGTGTACCTAAGGCCATTAGTTGAAGAAATTTTATAGTTGTGGAATGGAAACGGTGTACGTACGTGGTATGAGCACAAAAAGGAGGAATTTGACCTAAAGGCGTTGCTGTTCGTGACCATCAACGATTGGCCCGCTCTCAGTAACCTTTCGTGACGGACAAACAAGGGATACCACGCATGCACGCACTGTTTACTTGACACCGATAGTATATACCGGAAGCTGCAGGAAGAATGTGTACACAGGCCATCGTCGATATCTTCCGACCAACCATCAATGTCGAAAGAAAGGCAAGCATTTCAAAGGCGAGGCAGATCACGGAAGAAGCCCGCCATGCGCATGCCGGTGATCACGTACTTGCTATGGTCAATGATTTACACGTAATCTTTGGAAAGGGTCGGCGGACTAGCTGTTCCGAATGACGCCGAGAATCACGCACCCATGTGGAAGAAGAAATCTATATTTTGGGACCTACCCTACCGGAAAGACCTAGAGGTCCGCTCTTCGATCGACGTGATGCACGTGACGAAGAACCTTTGCATGAACCTGCTAGGTTTCTTGGCGTGTATGGGAAGACAAAAGATACACACGAGGCACGAGAGGACCCGCAACGCTTACACGAAAACAGGTCATGCCTCCGGCAAAGATGAAGGTCCCGCCATTTACGCTCTTACGAAAGAAGAGAAAGAAATATTCTTTCAATGCCTTTCGATATGAAGGTCCCGACCGGGCTTCTCGTCGAATATAAAGGGAATAATAAATATGCGGAGAAAAAGTTCCGTAACCTAAAGTCTCATGACTGCCACGTGATTATGACGCAATCGCTTCCGGTTGCATTGAGGGGCTTCTACCGAAAAGCGTCCGATTAGCCATTGTGAAGCTATGTGCATTCCTCAATGCAATATCTCGGAAGGTGATCGATCCGTAAATCGCATCAACGCTAAGGAGTGATGTGGCGCAATGTCTTGTCGGTTTCGAGCTGGTGTTCCCACCATCCTTCTTCAATATCATGACGCACGCCCTAGTTCATCTAGTCGACGAGATTGTCATTCCTGGGGCCCGTATTTCTACAGTATGTACCCCTTTGAGAGGTTCATGGGAGTCCTAAAGAAATATGTTCAGTAATCGCGCTTAGGCCGGAAGGAAGCATCTCCATGGGCCATCAAACGAGAGGATGTCATCGGGTTTTGTGTTGACTTCATTCCTGGCCTTAAGAAGATAGGTCTCCTAAATCGCGGTATGAGGGGAGACTGACCGAAAAGGCACGCTTGGAAGAGACTCAATAATATGCAGGACGGATATTCTTGGTCTCAAGCACACCACGCAGCTTCTACAACACTCTACCTTGGTGACCCCAGTGATGTCGATGAACACAAGAAACGGTCTGCGCCCAAACACCCGGAGCAAAGGTCGACGATCGGATTACATGTGAACACATCAGGGACTTTCTAGCTTGGTTGGAAACACACGGAGTAGATTTTAAGGTCCCTTTGTTTAAGTGCAAGTGGGTCAATCTGTCAGAGGCGGGGTGCAGTGTAGACCCACAAAGACGGAATGACAACAGTGGATCTGAAAAATCTTGGGTACACCGACGAACCGTTCGTCCTAGCCAATGATGTGGCACAGGTTATCTATGTGAAGGACATGTCTACCGCATCGAGAAAAAGAAAAGATAAGGAAGCGAATACATCATACAATGAGCCAAAGCGCCACATAGTTCTTCAGGAAAAAGGGACATCCCGGGAGTGGAGGGCAAGACAGACATATCTCAAGAGTATGAAAAGTTTCATGAAATTCCCCCTTCAAAGTCAAGGCTGACCCAAGCATCCCGATAAATGATGAAGATTATCCATGGTTACGGTAGCAATAAGCAAAGCGACACAAGCGAAGAAAAAGTGAAGACTTTCTCCGCAACTATTATGATGATACCATGCCAACTTTGTAATGCATTTAGTATGATACCATTGTCCGTTTTGTACATGCACATGCTATGCCAACTTTTTCAGAGTTCATTCGAAAACTATGAATTTGAAAACCTCGCCAACCGAAGGGTGCTCACACCGGTTTATAAGCCCGTCCCTCTACACACCGCTTTGTTGTAAGCAGAAACAAAATAAAATAAATAAATCAACAAAGAAAACAAAAAATGTGTTTTCAAATTTGAAAACTAATGGCACTAACAGAAAGTTTATAATTTTTCTAAAACTAAAAGCAAAAAGAATTAAAAAATAAAGCAAAAAACAAAAAAAAATGCAGAAAACAGAACAAAAAACTGAAAAAAAAATAAAAATAGCAACAATAAGTATTTTGTTGTAAGTAGAAACAAAATAAAATAAATAAAGCAACAAAGAAAACAAAAAAAGAGTTTTCAAATTTGAAAACTAATGGCACTAACAGAAAGTTTATAATTTTTCTAAAACTAAAAGCAAAAAGAATTAAAAATAAAGAAAAAACCAAAAAAACTAAATAATGCGTAAAACAGAACAAAAACTGAAAAAAATAAAAATAGCAACAATAAGTATTTTGTTGAAAGTAGAAACAAAATAAAATAAATAAAGCAACAAAGAAAACAAAAAAAGAGTTTTCAAATTTGAAAACTAATGACACTAACACAAAGTTTATAATTTTTCTAAAACTAAAAGCAAAAAGAATTAAAAATAAAGCAAAAAACAACAAAAACTAAATAATGCGTAAAATGAACAAAAACTGAAAAAAAATAAAAATAGCAACACTAAGTATTTTGTTGTAAGTAGAAACAAAATAAAATAAATAAAGCAACAAAGAAAACAAAAAAGAGTTTTCAAATTTGAAAACTAATGGCACTAACAGAAAGTTTATAATTTTCTAAAACTAAAAGCAAAAAGAATTAAAAATAAAGCAAAAAACAATAAAAATAAATAATAATGCAGAAAACAAAACAAGAAAATCGGAAAAATAGTGTCACGCCATCGGCCCCCACGGCTGAATACGACTAGAAACCCTACATGGGCTGAGATTCAGGCCGCAGGAGGCCAAGTAGGCCCACAGCACATAGCTAGTGATGATTAGGCCGAAAGCCTGCAGTTGAGAGGAGCTCGAGAGGGTGGGCGCAGCCGCTTATAAACCACTCTCGAGCTCTCTCAACTAGCGAGGTGGGACTAAACTTTTAGGCGGACAGACAAGGCCTTTGGTCCCGGTTGGTGGCACCAACCGGGACTAAAGGGTTTAGGTTTAGTCCCGGTTGGTGCCACGACCGGGACTAATGCCCCTTTAGTCCCGGTTGGTGCCACCAACCGACCAAAGGTCGCCGCTTCCGCCCTTTGGGCTGCTTGAAAATTGGCCTTTGGTCCCGGTTGGTGGCACCAACCGACTAATGCCCTTGCTATATAAGAAAACACTTGGGAAATTTCAGATTTCCTCGCCAGCTTGACGACGCCGAGCACATCGACGCTGCCAGTTGCCTCGACGCCGCGTCGCCGCCGTCATTGCCGCCGCTTCGCCTGCGTTCGTCGTCGCCGCCGCCTCGCCATCGCCTGACGCGGCGCCGCCTCGCCCGCCGCCCGACGCGCCCGCCGACCCACCACCGCCGTCGCCGCCGCCTCGACGCCACGCCTGCCCGCCTCGGCCATCCGCGCCTGACCTCGCCATCCTCGCCACAGCTTGGTCCGCCGCTACTTGTTATATATATTTTTTGTATGAATGTATGTATTTTTCAATTGTAATATGCATGGTGTTTTCAATTGTTCTCTGATTTAGTTCATTAATTTTAGGTTAGTTTCATTTTAGAAAAGTTTTATATATTTAGGACGAAGGAAGAGAAGGAAGAAGGAAAGAGAAGAAAAAGTTTTATATATGCAAAAGTTACATTTTTAGAAAAGTTTTATATATCTAGCTAGAAAGAAGGAAGAAGAAGAAAAAGAAGGAGAGGAAAAAGGAAAATAAGAAGAGGAAGAAAGGAGAAGAAGAGGAGAGGAAGAAGAGGAGAAATAAATAAGAAGAGGAAAAAGAAGAAAAGAAGAGGAGAAGAAGAAAGAAATAGAGAAGAAGAAAAAATAGAAAATATTCTATTTTTCTTCTCCTCTATTCCTTTCTTCTTCTCCTCTTTTTATTCTTCTTTTTTTCTTCGATCTTCTCCTCTGTCATCGTTGATATACCCCTCCCGATAACTTCAACATGAGGGGGGGGGTCCATATACCCCCTCCCGATAACTTCAATACGTGGGGGGGTCGATATACCCCCTCCCCGATAACATTAATTTCTCCCGTGTATGTATCTCGTCGTTGTCGATATTACCCCCTTGAAGCGTTGTCGATATTATCCCGGGTCGAGGGTTCTAGGGTCGAGGGATCGAGGGTTCCAGGATCGTCTAGGGGTCGAGGGTTCCAGGGTCATCGAGGGTTCAAGGGGTCGAGGATCGCCGAGGGGTCGAGAGGGTTCCTAGTGTCAAAGTATTGAAGAAATCCATGGCTTCATCATTAGCCGGAGTAACCATGGCATGATGGTGCGAAGTCCTCCAAAGTTATTACGGAATGGAGTCCTCGATAGGATAATTTGCCTTTTGTGCAATTTCAGCAAAGGCCTTCCAAATAACGATATTCGGAAGGTTCTTCTTGAACTTTGTACCAAAAAGCTAATTATCCTATCTCGGGACCTGCTCCAAAATAACTTTGGAGAGCTTCGCATCATCATGCACTGCATTTGCCTAATGATGAAGACATGGTTTTGTTGAATCCTTTGACACTAGGCAACCTCCCGACCCTCGGTGATCCTCGACCCTTGACCTCGACCGCTCGGTGATCCACGACCTCTACCCCATCACAAGGCGTCGATGCTCACGTCACTTGTGGGACATAGATGTAGTGTTCAACGCCGACCCCTCCCGATAGCTTCAACACGTGGGGGGGTCGATATTACCCTCCTAGCTTGAAGCGTTCTCGAGGCCACCCCCTAACCCTTGAAGCGTTGTCGAGGCCACCCCAAACCCTAGAGAAGCAGCGTCGAGGCCACTAATATGATTCCTTATTGTGATTAGCTATCTAGTTCTACGTTTGCCACTAATATATCCATATCTGTCATGTTTGAATAATAATTGCCATGTTGTAAATATTTGTAGAAACTATGGACACCCAGACGAAGCACAAGAAGCGTTGTTGAGGGACATAATCGCACAAGGAAGTGATGCCGTCGCCGTTGATGTTTCTCAACGACAACGATGGTCCGGAAGGAGAGGGTGAAGAAGCAGCTGGCTATGATTTACATGGCTCCGATGACCCAATGCCGGTGCAAGAAGGAGAGGGTGAAGAAGTAGACCGTGAGGACGGCTCCGGTGATCACCAAACCGAGTCCGGCCAGGTATATATATATATATTAGTTAAGCCTGTGCTGACTAGCTCTCGTCTTTGTTTTGGTATGTACACATATTAATTAACTCTCGTCTTTGTTCTTTTTTCTAGCCCTCCGGATCGAGCACAACTTCGGTAAAGAGACGAGGCCCGAAGAAAAATTTGAGCTCGGATGAAAAGTTTGAGATCATACAAATCGTGCGCGACGGCCAACCGATTGAACTCTACCGGACAAAGAAGGCATTTGTTGCTCAGTGCGGGGTTATCCACCAATGGTATAAGCCTAAGAACGAAGACCCTGAGGTGTCTTGTGTCAATGATATGCAGAAAAATGATCTTTGGACTGAGCTGAAGTCAAATTTTACCCTACCGCTAGAGGATGATCCAGAGAAGCCAGTAATAGAGCCATTAATCAAGTCTTTTGCTCTTAAGAAGATGTCAGAACTATTCAGGAATTGGAAGAAAGAACTCAATACGTATGTCGAAAAAAATGAGACACCAGAATTCAAGGGCAAATATGAGAAGATCAGAGATGACTGACCCGCATTTGTGGCCTACAAGACATCGGAAAAGAGTAAAAAGATGTCGGCGACAAACAAGAGAAATGATGCGAAGAAGAAGCTTCACCATCGCACGGGGTCGTGGCTACCTCGTAGCCCGCCTAAGTGGGCCAAGGCTGAGAATGATCTCGCTTGATAAAGGGATCGAACCGAGAGACAATGAATCGCCAGACCGTTGCGGACTTGGTTCTTGGGGTCAAGCGGATCCTTGGACCCTATAACAGGGAAGTGCATTTGGACGGACGAACAATTGGACATACCGGTCAAGAGGCTTCAGCAATATATTGAAGCAGGCGCAGCAAGGGAAGTTCGTTCGAGATAGGGAGAAGGACGAGCTCACAATGGCCCTCGGGAATCCACAGGCACCACGGGCGGACACGAGGCACGCCAGCTCCGTTCGTGGAAGGCTGGATTTCCGGACACGGGGTTACAAAACCCATGAGAGGAGGAAGAAATCGGAGCAGAGCCTAATGCAAAGCGCTGCACGAAAGGGTAATGGGGCTAGAGGAACGAGAAGAGGAACGAGAAGCGGCAGATCACAACAAACGACCGCCGAAGCTTCCCCGGCTACCCCGCCATCTCGGCGGAGAAGCGGCGTGGCTTCCACCGAAGCTACTTCAGCCAGAGCGGCATGCCTTGACGGCTCCTGCCCGGCTATCCCGTGGATGCTATCACGGATGCTGAAAATTGCCACCTTATGGCGCAATGGAGCAATTTGAAGGTCAAGGCGGTCATTGGCTCTGTTTATCCTACTAAATCCGACTCAACTTTTCACTGCCGCCGATTCCGGAAGGATATGCTAAGGTGATGGTCGATGAAATAACGGAGGGATTTGAGGACCTCGGCTTGACCACCCTACGGTGAAGGGGAGTATCGGCTGGGTTCTCGCTGAAGACTCCATGCCTATGGCGGAAGGATCTCATCAACCTTCCGAACTGGATGCCTCCGCCTCCTCCTCCTCCTCCGGCGAGTCAGGGCACTCCGCCTCCTCCACCGCCTCCTCCTCCGGCGAGTGACGATCAGGGCACTCGGCCGGCTCCTTCTCCGACGCGTGGCAGCACTCCGCCTCCTTCTCCGCTGCGCCCGGCTGGCGCCCAGCAGCCAGCCTCCTCCTTCTCCGCCTCGTCGGCAAGGGCGGAAGAGACCCGCCGCTTCCGGCTGCTCCGACGCGTCGTAGTCCTTCTCATCCGCCTCGTAAGCAAGGAAAGAAGACATCCGCTCGCTGCTCTGCCGGCGTCTAGCAAGACAGCCAAAGGCGGAGGAGATACAGATTCGGTCCTTCTCTGAAGACTCGGAGAAGTTACTGCACGTCTGAGGAGCGAGGAGGAAAACGCGAAGATCGCGCAGAATCAAGTGGATGACTGGTTTCAAGGGTTGAAAGCAAAGAGACATCCACCTCCGGAGGAGAAGGTAGATCCGGTCCAAAGCGAAGCGCACTGCTGCCCCGACAAAACCACCCAAGTCTCCGCCGAAAGGCAACTATGAGCGCATTATTGGGAAGGCATTTGCGAAGCGGAGAGGTCGGGAAGTACTTGTCGGTGATCAAAGGATGAAAGAACGACGAGCTGGGAAACAAATTGCCCAGCTCGGCGAACAAGCAAGCAATCGTGCCCCGCTCAAGGTGCACGCTAGCGACATCGTCGATCCGAGGATGGTGCCCGGTTATGGCAATCCTGCAGATTACCGCCTGACGATGTACATTATGATTTCTTGGAGGTGCAGATACAAAGATATGAGTACGGGAAGCCTCTCGTCAAAGATGAAAGCTCTCTATCAACGATGATCCGAAGATTGCATGATTGGTACATGAAAACCTGCAAAGAGTCTGAGGGGAGGAGTACTTTGTATGTGAGAGTTAAAAATGAGCATGACCTCCTTGGAATTAAACTGTTGCCTATTCCATTTGAGGAGTTCTATCAGTTTTTCAATTAATTGGCCCTCGATAAAGCAACTGTCACCTGCTACTGTCTGTAAGTAGTACTACTTCTGTCATTAAGTATCTCTATATAACTCAGCTCTTTCATTGCATGTATTTATAAATATCCTCACTATATTATGCAGATTGAAGATCGCGAAATGAAGAAAAGACAAGTGGGTGATATTGGGTTCATTAACACATATCTCATAGATGCAAATGAGGTTAAATATCGTGTCAAGAAACTGAGGCCAACTTGCTACGATCGTTGGAAATAAATGAACACAAAAATATAATACTCTTTCCTTACAACTACAAGTGAGTGTTCTTGTCTTGTGGCATATTCGGTTTCCCTTATTAGTCCAGGTTATAGTAATGTAATATTGATGAGTTATGCATGCGTGCGCAGGTACCACTATATTCTCCTAGAGATTAAGCTTGAGCAGGGAGTAATAACTGTCTTAGACTCGAGACGAAAAGATCCCAAGGAGTATGCGGACATGATTGAAATGCTCAAGAAGTAAGTTAAATCGATCATTATCCACCATATCAGCAACTTTGTTCATTTCTGATATCAAGTAATTGTTTTCTTTGTATGGCAGGGCTTGGGGAAAATTCGCCAAAAAAGCTCCGGGACTACCG
This sequence comes from Aegilops bicornis, assembly GCA_021605145.1. NCBI lineage: Eukaryota > Viridiplantae > Streptophyta > Magnoliopsida > Poales > Poaceae > Aegilops > Aegilops bicornis. Next base: position 650,616,486 of record CM038669.1, read on the forward strand.
AAGAAGCTGCAATTTAGACACCCGAAAGCAAGTACTATATAGTAGCATATTCCACGCGCATCTCCTAGTGATTCAAGCGCTAGTTTCATCAATACCATTTAGCATGCTTGCTAATTATCAGTTTGATTGACCTCTGTTTCTTGTAAAGTGGTTGTGGCAGGAACAAGGGAATGATTTCTATGAATACTACGTTTGTGAGTCCATCTGCCACACGACCTGTGAGAGGGGCTACTCCGACAAACAATATGAAGTGCGTAAATAAAAATATTCACAATTTTATTTTATTACCATCATTTGTGTTGAGTTTCATATATATATATATATATATATATATATATATATATATATATGTATTGACCCCTTTCTTAAAATTAGATGTTTCGGAAGAGGGATGAACTCCTAGCACCAGATCGCATGCGAGCAATTCAAGAGGAATTGGCGGCATTCTTTCTTGACCACGTGATCGCTGAAGACGAAGAATACTATGTGGACCACGCGTCCGTATTGTAAAAGATAATTATTGTATATATGTAGCCGGTAGTGTCGGATAGATATACGAGAACTTGTTGTTCGACCAATCTCTCGGAGAAGGAGAGGTGGTCGATATCACTTCTCTCTGTATGCATATATGTTCATGACGATCTTCTTTTTGCTTAATTACTAGCTAGCTAGCGTGTCTAGCTAGTCCTCTCTATACGTATGTATAGTACGTAGCGTTGACCAAATACGGACAAAAGAGAGGACACTTTTCTCTATTAATTAGCTAGGTAGAGCACAATATATGAAACACCTAAATTAACCCCCCCAAACCCCCCCAACCCCCCCCCCCCCCCCTTTTCAAAAAAAAACCACAGCCATAGAAATGTCGACGTGGATGTTTATTGGTCCCGGTTGGTGCCACCAACCGACCAAAGGCCCTCCCCCTCGGGCTCAGACGGACATACGTGGAGGCCCATCAGTCCCGGTTCGGATTGAACCGGGACTAAAGGGCCAGGGTATTAGTACCGACCCTTTAGTCCCGGTTCATGAACCGGGACTAAAGGCCCTCACCAACCGGGTCAATAGGCCCCTTTTCTACTAGTGGAAGTTGATAGTAAGGCCAGTGGCCATGGCGAAATCGTGAAGGATGTTTTTTAACTGTTGAGCAGCGCCACTAGATGCCTTGGCGATGATGAGGGTGTCATCAGCGTATTGTAAAACGGTGGGCGGGAGATGCGCGAACAGGGGGTGACTGAGATGAGCTAGGTCACAGTCTTGTTGGATCATTTGTTGTAGGAGATCAGCAACGATGATGAAGAGGTAGGGCGAGACAGGGTCACCCTGCCTGAGCCCATTTTTGCAATTTATCCAGCTTCCGGGGATCCCATTCAGCATGACAGCAGTTTTCCCAGTTGCTAGGAGGTTATGAACCCATGCTGAGAATTTTGGCGGGAAGCCACGACAACGTAAAATGGAGGCGAGAGAGTCCCAAGAGAGGGAGTCGAAGGCTTTGCTAAAGTCCAATTTGATAACCATGGTTGGGGCTTTTCTGGAATGGCAGGCACTTATGAGATCAGCCGCGAAGATAAAATTTTCAGCTATGCTACGCCCTGGAATGAAACCAGTTTGGTTCCCATGGACAAGCAGTGGGATTATCGGTTTTAGTCTGTTAGTAAGCACCTTTGCGACAGCTTTGATGGGACAATTTTGTAGGGAGATCGGGCGGTAGGCGTCAGGAGTGTTTGCCTGATCTTTTTTTGGTAAAGAATGAGGTGGGCTCTGTTGAGGCTTTCAGTTTGAGCGTTGAGGTTTTGGAAGTCCGTCATGAAGGAGTGGATGTGAGCCTTTACCAAGTTCCAGTATTTTCTGTAAAAAAGCGGGCCGAAGCCATCCGGACCTGGGCTAGCCAGCGGGTTCATTTGGAGGAAAGCATTTTTAATTTCATCTAGTGTGAAGGCGGCGTCGAGCGTGGTAAGTTGCGGTAATGTATGTGTGTAGTATTTTTTGGGATCGAAGGACCAGGAGGTGCGTGGGGCTGACCCGATTAATTGCTGTGAAATGGTCTTTGAGGATGGTCGCTTTTTGAGCGTGAGAGTGGTATTCAGATCCATCAGTTAGAAGAGAAGTTATAGTATTCTTGCGAAGACGCTGAGATGCGGCAGCGTGGAAATATTGTGTGTTTTCCTCTCCGTCAATTGCAGCTCGTACTTTTCCTCTTTGTTTCCAGAAGGCAATTTTTTCAGCAATAGCTGAGTGCAGGGCTTGTGAGACAACTAGGCGTAGCATTTTTTCAGCGTTGGATAGAGTTCGAGCCTCTTCCTTTAGATCGATGAGATTAATGATTTCTTTTGCAGCCGTCTCGCGGAGGTGTGCAGGTGATCGCTTGGAGGCCCAGGTTTTTAGGTCATACCTTGTTCTTTTTAGGGTTTTCGCAAGGGCAGTGGCGGATGTTAATCGTTGGGTTGATCGTTGGTTTGGGGCCCAACATTTTTGTATTATTTGCTGACAAGCAGTGGAGAGAGTCCATGCGGATTTGAATCTAAAGTGGCGTGGTTTTGGGACAGTTGTTTGAATATTTATCATTAGTGGAATGTGATTCGAAGTAATTCGTGGCAAAGAAGACAGAGTTGTATTGGGGAAGACATTATTCCAAGCCAGATTGATGAAAGCTCGGTCCAGTCGTTCGAGTGTTGGAGAAGCTCGTTTGTTTGACCAAGTAAAGCGTCTGTCTAGTAGGGGTAGTTCGATTAGTGCTAGGGTGTTGATCGTGGAGTTGAAGGCGTCTGCATCCCGTTGGCGAAAGTTGCGTTTATTTTTTTCATGGGAGAAACGAATGAGGTTGAAATCTCCAACAATTAGCCATGGGGTGTGGTCGTCCTCTTTAATTAGATTGAGCTCATTGAGGAATGCATGTTTAAGGTTACGATTTGAGGCGGCATAGATGTTTGTGATGACAAATGGGAGGGGGTGAGCGAGTGACGTGAGTTTAATGGATGTTGCATACGTATGATGGGAGTAGGAAATTAGGGAGAAGTAATTTTTATTAAAGGCGGAGATCGTTCCGCCGGCCGAACCGTTCGCGGGTAGAAAAATTCTTTGATCGAGAGAACGTGGTAGGAAGGAGTTGAATTTTCGGTCATTGATGTTATTTAACTTAGATTCTTGTAAGAGTGCACAATGAGGGTTGATACTGATTAGTTCAGAGAGGATATCAACGCATTTTGTTTCCTCGCCTAAGCCTCTTACATTCCAGGAGCAAAGAGAGAGAGTTGTACTACTCATGGAGAAACAGACTGGCATCTAGACATAGTAGGGTACAGATAGCTACGGGGTACATTTGGGATACTAGTAGATAAGTGAAGCAAAACAGACGATTGCTCCGTGCACACGCGTGGTGGAATAGATAGACCCTGGATGTAGGGCCGCGGTATGGACGGCTGGTCACCGTCGGGACGCCGCGTAGGCATGCATGGTTGATTGTGAGGATCATGGCACAACGTCGGGAGCACCATCATCCGTGAGATCGGCACGTGCAATGGAGTCCGCGGCGGCGTCATCAGCCCCGCAAAGCCTGGCGATATCCGCCAGGGCTGCGGCAGGTGCTGGCGGAGCGTCGGGGATGTCGAGCTTAGCATCGCGAATGTCGTCTTTGAGCGCCTTAGCAACATCTGTGGCAGTGAGACGCTTTGCCTTGGCGCGGACGGCCTTCGTGGTCATGTCTGTGAAGACTCGCGGCTCCTTGGCAGCGAGGCGAGAGCTGCGGCGCAAGCTCATGGACTTGTCCGCTGAGCGCTTGGCGCTGCGGCGCAGCTTGCGCAGCACGGATTCATGGAGATGAGAGTCTGCATTTTTTGTTGCAGGGGTGAGCGTGACTAGGCTTTGCGCATTTTTGCATATAGGGGAGGGAGTAAGACACTGCTGTTCAGAGGGCATACCAGAGGCAGAGGCGCCAGCGGAGAAGGCAATGGAGGAAACGTCAATGTGGAGGCCAGGGGAGTTGGAGCTGTCGTAGGGGCTGAAGGCCGACGGCAGCTGGACGGCAGTGGGTGGAGGAGGGTCGTCGAGGTTGTCCAGGTTGTGGCCGTCCGGAGAGGGTGGTGTTGTGGTTAGGCTGAACCCACCAACAGCGGCCGTGAGTCGCGGCTCGGGGCGACAGACGGTGGGCGGCGTGTAGGAGGATCCGATGGCAGTTGAGGCGGAGAAGGCCGCGGGCGGCGATGCCCTCTGTGATGGAGGGGTCGAGTCGCTGTAGGAGGAGATGTTGATGACGGGGTGGGCGTTGTCATCCGGTCCGTCGTCATCGGACGAGATGTGGAGTGGCATGCCGGCAGCTGCGCCGACATGCATGGGAGTGTTGGTCGTGGTGTCGTCAGTGGCGTGGTGGTTGTTGAAGGCGCCGCGGCCATGGTGAGCGGGGTGGCCGTTCTCCGAGTCGGAGTCGGAGGAGAACGGCGACGGGTCGAGCGGCCCCATCCGGTCAAGGACCGTGGCGAGCCTGGCGATCTTCACGACCTTGATGTCGTTAGATGGGGGCAGCTGAATGGGCAGGGAGTCAGGGAGCCGCCGGCGCCGGTCGACCATGATGAGGGCACGGACGGCCGTGTAGTCGCGCCCCTCGACACAGTAGTGATCGATGGAGCAGACATCACCAAGGTGGCTTAGCGCCCACCTGATGCCTGCATCGTGCCAAAGCTCGTGTGGGAACTCCGAGGCTTTGACCTCGATGAGCTGGTCGAAGACCGGCGCCGCGCGGTCGGCCAGCTCAGCCGGCTCGAAGGAGATGTGGTTGCCTCGGAAGTTGATGGAACCAAGGGCGACGAGGTAGTCCCGCACACTTGCGGACTCGAAGGTGACGCAGCCCGCCCCGCGCCAGGAGCCAGCCACGCTGAAGCTTGGGTTGCCGGCGTGCGCGAGGATCGCGTCATGGATGAGCGATGCCGGGTTGTGGACGGGAGATCGTAGGTGAGCGAACGCGATGTGGCTGACATTATTGACGAGGCATGGAGGCGCGACGATGGTAGGCGCAAGCTCAACGGGCAAACCGGAGCGGCGTCCATGGCGAGCGCCCCCAGCATTCGGTGGAGACGTGCCGAACGCAGCAGCCGCCCGAGCCTCGTTGAGGCTTGCACGCAGTGCCTCAAGGTCAACCGGTTAGGAAAGTGGTGGATGAGCGGGGGAAGGGTAGGCTGTGGCGTCTGTTGAGGCTGGGAGCGGAATGATGCGAGCGACCGGGATGCCGAGGAGAGGTGCGGCTGGCCCGTTTTCGGCACGGGGCCAAGGTGCGGTGACTGCGGCTAGGCCGGCAGGGGTAGTCGCAGATGGGTTAGCCATGGCAGTAGCCTGCTGTGAGGTGTTTGGAAGAGTGAATGCTGGGTTGGCGGCTGGATTTTGTGGAAGGCGAGCGAAGAAAGGGAGGAGGCGGACGGCACGGCAGCGGCTGGCTTTGTGGCCAGTGCACCAGCAGCGAGCGCACCGGAGAGGATCCTGGCAGGACTGGACTTGGTGATCCAGCGCAAGGCAGCGAAAGCAGCGACATTTAGAGTGGAGAGGTGAGAGCGGGCGTTGGTGTGGAGTGTGATAGAATGCGTTGCATGCGGCATTTATAGGATGGCCGGAGTGGGGTGAGAGTGCATGTTGGGAGGAGGAGAGGAGAGCGATATTGAGAGGAGAGCGTCCCGATAGGACATGTGTGGAGAGGAGCCAGCTATTGGTGGCGTCATGCATGCGGTCAAAGGGCCGGCCGTGTCACTGTTGTTGGATGTAGATGGCAGTGGATGCAGTTGGGCAGGGCATGGATGAGTCGTGGTTGACGCCAGGCTTGGGCAGAAATCACATATCTGACCTGAGGCAGAAATCAAATCACAAACTAACCTGGTCACGAAAAAATTTCACTTTCCTGACCCTTTGGTGTGCCGAGACGTTGGGCGCCAAGACTCTCATCTGGCAGCGCCTTTCCTTAGGTGTCGACGTCCTGCCAACAGGCAGCCTGGGTCCATGGCCCCACAGACAAAGATCAAGAATGTTTAAGACTTAGGCGCCACACCTGTAATGTGCGCTTAGCTCTTGGGCGTTACCTCAGGTTCCACTTGGACTGCCCCACCTCTCTCCCTCCCACCCCACCCCACACACCCCTACCCCACCTAAACCCTTGCGGCCCTCCTCTCTTCCCTCTCCCCTATCAAATCTTTCTCAAATCTTGCAAATCCGGAGTATTTGACCGTGGATTTCAAGCCAACCCTCCCTTAAGGTAATCTCCTCCGATCCCTCGTTTTCATCCATAGGAATTGTCACATTTGCTCAAATCTTGCTAGTTTGGGGAAACCCTAGTTTTTGCTTGGATTTGCAAATTTGTGTTGAATGATGTTATATTTCTTTGCTAATTTGGGTTGTTTAGGCTTCCATAGTATGCTAGGGTTAGGGTTATGTGTGTTTGATGTTGGTGTTAGGGTTATGTTATGGTTAGGGTTGTGGTAATTGTTATGTGGAGGTTAGGGTTATTAATTCATATATATGTTAGGGCATATGTGTGCAAATATTTTTCTTAAGTATTTACTTGATATATGTGTGTTTTTTATTATTGTAGGGATGGGGAGAACATGTGTTTATGTTCATCATGTGGATAAAGAGGCCTTTTGAAAGGCAATGTTGAGACGGACCCGGATGAGCTTGACATGGTGTTTGAGAGTAGTCCTAGCTATGCGGAGCTCTTGGAACAAGTGAGGAAAGATTTGAATTGGATTGACCCAAGTGACGTTGTTGAGTTCGAGGGAAGGCATAATGTTGGTTTTGGAATGCACATCCGTTGGAAGACAATGCGTGTGAAATCCGAGCAACGTTGGGTTGCATACAAGGAGACGGTTGCCGAATCTCTAGACAAGGCTCTTGAGTTATTTGCCTCCAAGAAGGTTGAGTCTACTTTGAATGTAGAATTGAACCGGAACCCCTCCCCGTTGGTTGCTAGCACTCCCCCACCCATGAACCAAGATCAAATGAGTGAACCTCAATTCACGCAACAAGATTGGCCAACAATGAGCCCGACTCCAAACAACCAAAATGAAGGTTTTGAAGAGGAGAATGATTAGTACGAGGAGGATGACAACGAAGTTGACCTCCATGACAACAATGTGGGTGATCTCGACCAATATCATGTGCAAGAGACAATGGACCAATCCATCCCTTTTTCCGTGCATATGCATCGGACTCGGATGATGATGGTCCCGATGAAGAAGTTGATGAGGAGGGTTCACGCCGAAGGAGGCCAAGCATTCAAGAAGGTATTGGGCGGGATCACAAGACTCCATTGTTCTTGTATCTTAGTCTCGCGGATGAAGCCGTTGTGGATGGTGGCAAATGCATATCTCTTGGAGCTAGGCCAAGTTCTCACCGTGATTTGTAAGACGGCAAGAACGGGATATATCCCGGTTGTGAGTTTCAATCCTTCTTGGAATTGAAGATGTGGCTCGACAACTACTCGGTTACACATTATAGTCCACATAAAGTGGCCAACTCGGACGTGAATGTGCGTTACACGGTCAAATGTGAAGTGCCAACATGTCCATGGATTGTGCGTGCAAGGCCATTGACAGTAGGTCCCACTTGGCGCATAGTGAGTTTTCTACCAACACACATGTGCCGCAAGACAAGAGGGCGGATGGCAAGCTTGTGTACCAACAACACGCATAACTCACATCCGAGTTCATTGCTTACATGCTTTCCAACCAAATATCCACACTTCCAACAATGAGCATCAAGAGTGTCATTGACCTTGTGAAAGCCATCTTTCATTACAAGGTGAAGTACGGCAAGGCATGGAAGGCGAAGCAGGCCGCATTCAAGATGTTGTATGGCAATTGGGAGGAAGCATACACCCGACTCCCTAGGTTGTTGTTATCTATGGCCTCCACAAACCCATGCATGGTTCACGTGGTTGAGCCTAATGGGCACCAAACATTGATTCATAACGGGAGGACCGTGCGAGTATTTGGCCGTGCATTTTGGGCCTTTGAGCAATGCGTGAGGGCTTTTGAGCATTGTCGGCCCGCCATCGCCATTGATGGCACGTTCTTGACCGGACAATACAAGGGCACTTTATTGGTTGCAATAGCAAGTGATGCCAATAACCGGGTGTTGCCTTTGGCTTTCGCTTTGGTTGAGGTGGAGAACAATGATAACTGGGAGTGGTTCTTGCGTCAATTGAGAACAAGGGTATTACCTGCTGAAAGGGAAATTTGTGTCATATCGGATCGCCATCCCGGAATTCTAAATGCGGTGGTGGTTGACATTCCTGGACATACAAAGTTGCATCATCGATGGTGCATGAGGCACTTTTGTGCAAACTTCTATAGGGCATGTGGTATCAAGGAGTTGGCCGATGATCTTCGTGGATTGTTGTCTCGCTTTCACCAACAAGCGGTTTGCTGCATTGTTCAATGCATTGCTCGAGACACAAGAAACTTGACCGGGCGGTCAGGAGTTTCTCAATAGGAACATTGCCGAAAGGAATATGTGGGCACGTGCTTTTCGATGAAGATGGCCGAGGTACGGTCAAATGACAAGCAATATGGCGTAATGCTTCAATAAGGTGCTCAAGGGTGTACATGCATTACCCGTGACGGCAATAGTTCAATACACATTTGACAAGATGAATGCATACTTTTTAAAGTACTCAATGGAGACCGATAAGCAGATTCTTTGGTGAGAACAAGGATAAGCACAAGTACAATTTCCCACCAAAGGTTGAAGAATGGTTGGAATTTCAATCACGAAAGCGGACTCAAGAAGCTGTACTATATGGCGACAACGAGTGGAAGTATGAGGTGAAAGAGCCCGGAGGAACCACAAACGATGGCCGCCAACACGGAGGCCGGGCTTTCAAGGTCTCCCTAACACGGTGTGATTGCAGCTGCATGAGGCCGTCTTTGCTTCATCTCCCATGCTCGCACTTGTTAAATGCATCCCGGGTTAGGAATGTGGACGTCAATCACCCTCTTACCGTGAGGGAGTCCGAGTTCTCAATCATGACGGTAAAGAATACATGGACTCCACGGTTCCAAACATACTTGGACCAATCACAATGGCCGGAGTATCATGGAGTTCAACTATGCGGACCCGAATTGAAGATCGTTAGACGGGAAGACGTAAGACAAAGCGTCTTAGAGGTGACATGGACGGATGGGGCCGTGGTGGCGGTGGAGAATACGGCACCGGCCAATTCCAAGAGCCTCGTGAGCAATCCCGCTAGGGGGCTGCAGTAATGGGGGACACAACACAAGAACTTGTCCCAACCCAAGAAAGAGATCAAAGAAAATGGTGCAAGCACAAGCCAAACAAATGATAGCCAACCAAGTGAACCAAGGGTAGCCAACCAAGTCAAACAAGTGGTGGAGTGCCAAACCACTCAAATCAAACAAGCCAACGAGGAACTAGGCAACAAAGAGGGAGTCATCTTGGTCTTAGAAGAGGCCGTGGTGGTGGTCTTGGCCGTGGTGATGGTCTTGGCCGTGGTAGTGGTAGAGGCCGTGGTGATGGTCTTGGCCGTGGTGGTGGTAGAGGTCGTGGTGACGGTGTTGGTCGTGGTGAAGGTTTTGGCCGTGGTGATGGTCTTGGTCGTGTTGGTGGTAGAGGTCGTGGTGACGGTGTTGGTCGTGGTGAAGGTCTTGGCCGTGGTGGTGGTAGAGGTCGGGGTGGTGGTCTTGGCCGTGCTGCTGGTAGAGGCCGTGGCGGTGGTGGTGGTATAGGCCGTGGTGGTGGCGGTAGAGGCCGCGGTGGTGGTGTAGGTCGTGGTGATGGTGGAGGCGGTGGTGATCTTGGCCTTGGCGGCGGCCGTGGTGGAGGAATGTTCTCTTGGCTCATTGGACCATTGCCGTATGTGACTTACTATGATCTTGTTATTTTGGCTCAATGCTTGTGTTGTCATTTTGTATTGTGTGACTAACTATTATATTGCCATTTTCATAGGTATGGAAACAATGAAGGGGTGGAGGACACGGAGGGAATGTGAGATCCCTTGGTGGTGGGAGGAGGGACAAGTATATGTGCTATGTGTGTATGACTATGTGAGGGGACTAATATTTCTGTGTATGACTATGTGAGATCCCTATGTGTGTATGACTATGTGATTTGGACTAGTATATGTGCTATGTGTGTATGACTATGTGAGGGGACTAATATTTCTGAGTATGACTATGTGAGATCCCTATGTGTGTATGACTATGTGATTTGGACAAGTATATGTGCTATGTGTGTATGACTATGTGATTTAGACTACTATTTCTGTGTTTTGGACGCCTACATTTAATTTGGATATGATTATGTGGCATCTTTATGAATCACAAAACAAAAAAACCATTAGTTATTTGAAAACAGCAGTTAGTGCAGCGCCCAGGGGCAAGGCGCCACACTATACAGTGCAGCGCCTTGGCCTTGGGCGCTGCACACCTGGACATGGCAGTCCGTAGAGCAACAGAATCATTCGAGAGAGCAGAGGCGTTTCCAAGAGCTTTTCCACCCCAAAAATGCTAAGTCGGTGCACGGCGCCCAAGGGCAAGGCGCCACACTATACAGTGCAGCGCCCAAGGGATAGGCGCTGCACTGTATAGTGTGGCGCCTTGGCCTTGGACGCTGCACACTGTCTTAGCAAATTGTGGGGTGCAAAACCAACTGAACGCCTCGGTGCTGGAATGATTCTGCTGCTCGACTGCCATGTCTGTGTGTGCAGCCAAGGGTAAGGCGCCACACTATACAAAGGCAGCGCTTGGCCTTAAGGCTGCACACCGGACATGGCAGTCCCAGAGCAGAATCATTCAGAGCAGAGGCGTCAAGAGCTTTTTCCACCCAAAAATGCTAAGTCAGTGTGCAGCGCCCAAGGGCAAGGCGCCGCACTATACAGAGCAGCGCCCAAGGGATAGGCGCTGCACTGTATAGTGTGGCGCCTTGGCCTTGGGCGCTGCATACTGACTTAGCAAATTTTGGGGTGCAAAACCAAGCTGAACGCCTCGGTGTTTTCTGACTGAATGTCCAGTGTGTGCAGCGCTTAAGGGAGAGGCGCCAGACTGTAGTGTGGCGCCTTTCCCTTAGGCGCTGCACACTGGACATTTATTAGGCTGCACCAACTCCTCCCACCCATCCTCACCCCACACACCCCACCCTCCACACAAACCCGAAGCTCGGTGCCTCCCTCTGCCTCCTCTCACCCCCTCTCAAATCCTTCTCAGATCCGGAGTATTTGAACGTGGATTTCGAAGCCAACACCTCCCTTAAGGTAATCTCCTCCGATCCCCTCGTTTTCATCCATAGGAATTGTCACAGTTGCTCAAATCGTGCTAGTTTGTGGGAAACCCGAGTTTTTGCTTGGATTTGCAAATTTGTGTTTCTTTACTAATTTGGTATGGTTAGGCTTTCATAGTATGCTAGGGTTAGGGTTATGTGTGTTTGATGTTGGTGTTAGGGTTATGTTGGTGTTAGGGTTGTGGTTATTGTTAAGTGGGGTTAGGGTTGACCAATAATTCTCGGTTTTGTAGGCATGGCTTCATCCGGTTCCATGACGAGGCCACCGTGTGCTAACCAAGAAGACATGCCGAACAAGTGGGAGGACGCATCTTTGGACAAGGTGAAGGAGAAAGATGTCAACATCCCGCCATGTTGGTGTGGAGATGTTTGCAAGGTGAAGGTGTCCACCGACCGAAAGAAAGCATGGACGGAAGGGCGGAGATATTTTGTATGCCCGAACTATGCTTATGATCGTGCACTTCCAACTAACGCCTATGACCAACCACCGTTATGCTCGAGTAGTAATATGTTACTCTCAATTGTGTGTCTGCACTAACAACCCATTTTTATGCAGTCACCGCCTCCTCTATGCAAGTACTTCACGTGGATAGATCTTGAAGTGCCGGAAGATGTGAAAAAGGACCAATACGCAGATTGTCTTAGGCGGCAACGACGGTTCGAAGAATCGTTTCGAAGAGGCTTGGAGGAAGAGCGTCGTCAGAAGGAGAGGATGGAGCGGAAGAAACGAGAGGAGGAGAGGGCACGCCAAGCGAAACTTGCTCGTGAGGAGTGAAAGATCAAGGATGTCGCCTAGAGGGGGGGGGGGTGAATAGGTGCTTTAAAATAATTACGGTTTAGGCTTGAACAAATGCGGAATAAACCTAACGGTTAATTTGTCAAGCACAAAACCTAAAACAACTGGGCTCACCTATGTGCACCAACAACTAATGCTAAGCAAGATAAACAACTATGTGATAGCAAGATATATGACAAAGAACGATATGGCTATCACAAAGTAAAGTGCATAAGTAAAGGGCTCGGGTAAGAGATAACCGAGGCACGCGGAGACGACGATGTATCCCGAAGTTCACACCCTTGCGGATGCTAATCTCCGTTTGGAGCGGTGTGGAGGCACAATGCTCCCCAAGAAGCCACTAGGGCCATCAGTAATCTCCTCACGCCCTCGCACAATGCAAGATGCCGTGATTCCACTAAGGGACCCTTGAGGGCAGTCACCGAACCCGTACAAATGGCAACCCTTGGGGCGGTCACCGAACCCGTACACTTTGGCAACCCTTGGGGGCGGTCACTGGAACCCGTCAAATTACTCGGGGCGATCTCCACAACCTAATTGGAGACCCCGACGCTTGCCCGGAGCTTTACACCACAATGATTGAGCTCCGAACACCACCAACAGTCTAGGGCGCCCAAGCACCCAAGAGGAACAAGCTCAAGGGCACCAAGCACCCAAGAGTAATAAGCTTCTCAACTTGTAACTTCCACGTATCGCGTGGAGAACTCAAACCGATGCACAAATGCAATGGCAAGGGCACACAGAGTGCCCAAGTCCTTCTCTCTCAAATCCCACCAAAGCAACTAATGCTAGGGAGGAAAATGAGAGGAAGAACAAGAAGGAGAACACCAAGAACTCCAAGAACTAGATCCAAGGGGTTCCCCTCACATAGAGGAGAAAGTGATTGGTGGAAATGTGGATCTAGATCTCCTCTCTCTTTTCCCCAAAAAACTAGCAAGAATCCATGGAGGGATTGAGAGATAGCAAGCTCGGAGAAGGTCAACAATGGGGAAGAACACGAGCTCAAAGGATAAAGTTCAATGGGAAGAAGACCCCTTTTATAGGAGGGGAAAATCCAACCGTTACTCCCACCGAATAGCCTCGCACAGAGCGGTACTACTGCTAGGGAAGGGCGGCATTATCACTGAGGGCGGTACTACCGCTTCCCTATCCAAATGGGTACTACTGCTGAAGAGAAAGACAGGCCACTGGCCCCAGAGCGGTACTACCGCGGGAGTAGAGCGGTACTACCGCTCAGAGCGGTACTACCGCTTCTACTGCCGCAACTAGTGCCGCAAAACCCGACACGAGAAAACACCGTTCGAGAATCGAGGCGGAAGTAGCCCAGACGCACAGCGGTACTACGGCCAAAACTCCCAAGCGGTACTACCGTTCGAGAGCGGTACTACCGCTTGGAGCGGTACTACCGCTCCGAGAGCGGTACTACCGCTGGGGAGCTTCGGCGGTACTACCGCTGAGGGTCACGGTACTACCGCTGGCACCAACCTTAAGCCACAACCACGAAAACAAAGAATACTCCAAGGAAACCAGAACTGCCATAACTTCTTCATATGAGCTCCGAATTGAGCAAACTCAAGCTTGTTTGAAACAAGACAACGAGTAGCATCAAAACAGCATACTTAGTAAGAAGAGGCAGGGGAGGTATGCTTAGCAAACAAAGGAGTGAAACCTCCAACCGAGAAGAACCGGCATACCCTCCAACATCGAAAACATCATAGAAGATGCATGAGAACTCCGTTTTCGATGAACTCGAGCTTGTCATAAAAATGACCATAAGCTCCAAATCTCACAAGGAGAAGAACCAAACAAGAATCCAAAAAGATGATGCAAGGATGCAATGGTTTGAGCTCTCTACGAACGATACGATCAAGCTACTCATCGAGAGCCCCCCTTGATAGTACGGCAATCGATCCTATAACCCGGTCTCCCAACTACCATCATGAGACCGGTAAAATAGAAAACCTATCAAGGGCAAACCTTTGCCTTGCACATGGTCCACTTGAGCTAGACGATGACGATCTTGACTCCTCAAGTTGGACCACCTTTCTTGATTGCGTTGGCTCGAAGAAGACTAGTTGATTGCTCCCCATACTCCACTATGGGTGAGCCACTCTTCCGCACATCTTCACAAGTCCATTGTCACCAAATGGACGACAAGCTTCAAGCATTTGATCTCTTCGTGATGCTTCACTTGAATTTACACACCGCAACCTAACCCCACAAAGAACTCTCACGAAGACCATGGGTTAGTACACAAAGCGTAATGGACAATGCTTACCATACCATGGGATCACTTGATCCCTCTGTACATCTTGTACGCTTTGTGTGTTGAATCTTTCCAACTCTCTACATTTGGATGATGTCTTGAAGGTGGACATGAATGATCACACAATCTTATTCTTCAAGACATGCTTGCAATAAGCTCAACACTCACATGACCAATCTTTGGATAATTCCTTGAATAGCACCTTGGTCGACACAAAACTCTCCTTGAAACCAACACATGTACTCCAAGAAAAGCCTATGGACAAAACCTTCAAATAAACTCAAGGCAACCATTAGTCCATAGAGAATGTCATCAATTACCAAAACCACACATGGGGGCCGCATGTCCTTTCAAGGAGGAGAGGGCAAGAAAGCTTGCAAAGGCTCGCGAGGCACAAGAGGAGGACTCGGCACGTGACAAGAAGGGGAAATGGCCTCGCTCTACTCAGTAGGGACTTCGCTTCGGTGCACTCGTCGTCAACTATTTTCTAATGAATGTGTCATGAAGTTGTGAGGGCATGTGAGATGTTGGTGAACTATCTTCTAGGGCAAGCTGCCATTTGTCATTTGTAATGAATGTGTCGTGAACCATGTCGTAGTAATGTTTGAATTGTCTTAAGTTATGAACTCGTCGGCATAAAATTTGTGTTTGTTCAAATTGTTGTGATGCTGCAGATCATTGTAAGTATTGTGGATGTGATGCAAGCCAACTGTGGCTCTCTGGATGGTCATGGAAGTAGTGCATCGCTTAAGGTCAGGCGCTGCACTATATAGTGCAGCTAAGTGTTGGGCGCCACATAAGATCTGGCAGCGCCTAATCATAGGCAACTGAAGGTCGCTATAAGCAAAACTGCAGAAACAGATGCCATTTTGGCCTCCTGCAGCAGCACTCACATAATAAAAGTACTGTAAACACAAATACCATATCATTTAAGACAATTCAACATTACTTCAACAGTAGTAAGAGTTCTTCAACATATAACATAACCTCGTAAGTTCATCAACATATCATTTAAGACAATTCAACATTACTTCGTGTTCGCAAACACAAATACCACACTAGTAAGAGTTCACCAACATATAACATAACCTCACAAGTTCATCAACCTAATTAAACGGCTACAATTAACATGAACAAGCACTAATTCCTTCCGCGCGTGTTCCTGGTGGCACGCCTGCAGGCAAGCTTCTTCTTCTTAGGAGCACGAGGCTCCTCTTCGTGCACTTCCTCCTCCGCCTCCGCCTCCGCCTCCGCCTCCGCCTCCGCCTCCGCCTCCGCCTCTGCCTCTGCCTCCTCCTCCGCCTCATCATCCAAGCTAGCCATCCGCGAGGTCCCTACGACCACCTTTGGGTTGCCTCTGTTGTCATAGTCGTTGGGCGTGTACCGACGTCTGGGCTGCCTAGGCTTGAACACATATGCGGACCGAGCTTGAGCGTCCGCCAAAGTCATGTCATCATCAAGCTCATCGCCCTATCACACAACGAAACTTTATGGTGAAGGCCGTGTCGTAATCAAGTGAGAATCACATCTAAAGGATTAGTCATACCTCTTGGGTGATCCCACCCTCATCATCCATATAAGCATATGAGGAACTCACATCGTCCCCCTCATGGTGAGGTGGGGGTCCGATGGTGTACTGCAGACCTAGAGGCAGATGGTTCATCATATTCGTGATCACGACAACCGAGAAGGTTCGATAACCGCCTTTAACTTCTTGGCTCGACAACGTAACATGAACAAGTGTGTAAGATATCAAACTTCGCAACATAGACCGGCTCTCATAGTGAATGCGATATGTACCTTGAGGAATGCTCGTAGTGAACCATCATCATTGTCGGTTCAACCGGTGTCTTCTCCGAATAGACCGCTCTCATCACCGCTTTCTTGATCTCGGTGCGCTGCGGATGAGAAAGAATGAATCGTTAGCCATTCAAACATGTGTAATACGGTCAACAGGAAAGTAAAGAGGGGAACACTTTACCACATAGTTAATCACCGGAACAGCAGGGACTCCTTGCCCTTGCACGACATCTCTCGTTGTACTTCCCTTTGCTAGATCCTCAAAGTTTACGGGTTCTTCAAGAATATCCTCATTATATGCGGCGGGCATATCTCAACTCGAGTAGTTCCAATAAACCATCGTGCGTAGTTATCAAAAGCAATTGGGTTGTGCTCACGAAGCGGGCGCGTGCGATGCTCTGAGCTTGCTCCACACAAAGCCGGAAGCGGGTAACATACGCAGAATGATGCTTGTCCCGATCCTTTATCTTTCGTTGCCTTCTCCTGTCCAACCTGCGTGGTATAAAACCAAACATTAGCACAATCAAAAGGAGTCCCGATGATTAGACAATACGCAGACATGCTCTCTTACCTATGAAGTGCTTTACCCGTGTCCACCCAATCCGGCGGGTGAGGCTGGAAAAGACCAAACTGACGATACACACGATGCGGCAAATGAAACTCAACCACCTAGTTGCATATCAGTGGTCACCGCATATGCCTGTGATCCTTATCCCACAAGCACATCGGGTTGAGGCGGAACTCCGCGGTGTACCCCAAGCTCTAACCCGCGCCATATGGCTGCCATTCTACCTATGAAACAGGGCAACAATGCAAATTTGATGACTATTTTTCAAGCAAGCATGAGAAAGGACTAAAGTAATGACCTCCTTACCTGCCAGCGTAATCGTGTCCAACTCGGCAATGTACTTTTGGTACATGAGATTGACATCGTTCGTCATCTCGGAAACGATATCCCACTTGTAAGCCCACGTGGGGCGCCATAATTCGTCATGTTCATCTGCATACCAAGGATCAAACCTGACGCTCTTCGGGCGTCCAACAGGCAGACGCTCCCAGCTCCATACAGAAAGTAGAAGCAGATTACCACCTATGCTCGCACTAGGTGTGATCACCGCAACACGCGTAAATCGACTACATATGAAAGAAAAACAATGTTAACTTGACAAAGCAAGCTTGCATTGCTAATGAAATGAGTTGATCACAAATGCAGACCAACTACTGTCGGTACAAGTAGGCAAGAGTCGCTGAACCCCAGCTCCATTTGCTATCGAAGACGGTCAACGCCTTGACCCACATCCATGGAGCGTTCTTGCCGGTGGAGTCAGAAACAAAGTCCTCGACACAATGTACCACATATACACACGAGCATGTGTCCGGATCACATCATCGGTGGCATCCGGAGGGCACGCCGCAAAGTTATTTTGAATCCACGTGAAAGCAGCTCCGGCCGCTTTCCTTTCCTCTTCTTCTTCTCTTCTCCCTCCTCTACATCATCCTCGGCCTCGGTAAGAGCCATACCGATAAGAGCAATCATCTGCTCGCGCCACCCATCAGAATCGGTGCTCATACAGAGAGGCCTCCCGTCGATAGCAAGACCGGTGATCAACGAGACATCCTCGAAGGCCACGGTCATCTCCCGGTTCAAGATGAAATCAGGTCTCTGGCCTCCACCGATCAACAAGAGCCGACACCGGTGGAGCGTTCAGATTCGGCGTGGACCGGTGACCAGCAGAATCCACGGGAGTAGTCACCTGCTTGATGTACGGTGTGTACCGCTCATCGTAAGGCATGGCAGGACCAGAGACCCCGTGATACCGAATCTTCAGAGGTTCAAGCTTCCGCAAAAAACAAGTAATGACAAATCTTAGGGCATGTAAATTTCAACTAAAGGCAAATTTGCAAAATATTTAGATTACTCATTATTACCTTATCCTTCTCGCGCATCATGTAGGCCCGGTGTTGCACGTCGTAGACATCGTCCAGAAGCCAAACCATCCTTACAATTTTAAACAATAAACATATAAGAGTTCATCTTCATCTCAAATATCGATATACACTAAACATATAACATGTGTTCAACTACAAGAATCTCAACATCTCCTTCTCACACAATGAATATGTCATATGTGTTCAAATAAACTAAACATCTAATGTTTCAAATAAACTCAACATCTAATATTTGAAATAAACTCAACATCTAATATATATCTAAACAAACTTCTCATATATGTCTACAAAAATCAACATCTCATAGTTATCTATAAAAATAGGCATCTCATACATATCTAAAAAACTAAACAATGTAGGCTTTCACCAACAAGAATCATATATTATGAACTAATAAATAACACTACGGTACTACCAATATGAATACACATCCTAAATCGAGCAAACCAAACAAATCAAGGGTTCCATCAAATCTTGGACAAATCTCTAGAATGGCAACAAATTTACGGAGCAAAAGAAAGAGAAGGGAAGAGTTTACCTAGTAGGATGGATTGGGGACCGAATCCACGGATCGAATCTTCAGATCTGAGAGGGAGGTGGGGGGATTAGATGGGGCACCGCCGCCGCCACGCTCTCTGCCGAGAGAGGAGAGACGAAGAACCGCCTGCTGGGCCGGGTCGGCTTAAGTCATCGTGGCGCGCCAAGGGCTAGGGCGCTGCGTCAAGACGTCAAAGTGTGGCGCCTAGCCCTTAGGGCGCAGACAAAAGCGTGGGGGCAGAATCGACCAAGGTCGCCACATCGGCAGTGACGGGCGACGCTTAAGGGAAGGGCCAGACAAGAGGTTGCGGCGCACCAAATTGCCGAGCGCCACACCAAAAGATCAGGAAAGTGAAATTTTTTCGTGACCAGGTCAGTTTGTGATTTGATTTCTGCCTCAGGTTAAATATGTGATTTCTGCCCCAGACTTGGGTGGATTCGCTTCTGCCCAGAGGGGCTCCGGTGGCGCGTGCGTGCATGCAGGTGAGGGTGGCCGGTCTACTGGGAGCGCGTGGATCGTGGTGGGGGGCCCAGGCGTAGAGAGGCTAGGTGCATGGGCCGACTCCACCGAGGGCAAGGTAGAGGGCAGGTGGGAGCTGGTGTGTGCATGCGAGCCGGGATTCACGGGTTGTAGCGCAGGGATGGATGGGTCGATTTTGTCTGTAAGTAGATCGTGTGAAAGGCTCCGTCCCTCGTTTTCAGCGTTGGTCAAAAGTAGAGAGGCCGAGGGAGTGCATGCAGTGGATGTGGGGTGGTGGCAGGTAGCTGTTGGAGACGTGTCGGATGTGATAGTGCAGGCATCGATTTGGCCGTTGTGTACTTGGGTGTGTTCCCGGTTCTTTTCTTTGTTTGGAAAGGAGTGTTGCATGTGTTGGGAAACCGGGTCACCCGGAGGGTGGCGGCGGCCGCGTGCTAAAAGCACGGGCTAGTCCCTCCCGTTCCCCTCTTATTGTTAAGTGGGTACTTATCCCTTGACCCCCTTTTCCCTATATAAAGCACCGAGGAGCCATCATTGTAATTCCTGATCATTGATTAATAAAGTTGGTCTCCTCATATCTCTCTGTGTCATTTACTTTCGCGTGTACGACTACTTCGTCTACGACGCTCGCTCCCGCTCCGCAACCTTGGACCGGACTCGCCGGCAGGAGTTGCGGAACACGTTATCAAGACGCCGCTCCATCAACTCTCCGTCAAGCCTGCGTCACGCCTGCATCATGCAGGCTTTCGTCGATCCCGCGGAGGTATAAGATCCGATCCCACTCTTTGCAAAAATGGATTCCTTTCGTCTCCATGATTCCGTTTTTGCGATTAGATTATTTTTCGGATTTGATCTACCTATGGTGCGGATTTTCCTCCCAAGAACCGAGCGGACGAACACGTCGCCGACCAATGTCGATGTTCTTGGACTAAGAGGAACTTGTTGACTGCACTATAGGGAGTCGATGTATCGCGATCCAGATGATCGCGGTACCGCCGCAATAAAGACCAGATGTGCCATGCGCCGTCGTTTTTCCCGGATGAACGCGACGAAGATACGCATCCCGAGGCGGATGACGACGCCCCTGCCGCCGCCGCAATGGCCCCGGCTGGCCATCCTGCCGCCGCTGAGTGCCTGGCCAGACGCTGCTGCCGCACCGGCCGAGACCTGCTGGTCGCCGGCGCCGCTGCATAGCCGTGGCCGCGGGTCAGAAGCTGCCATCGCCACGCTGCGGTTGCAGGCGCGATCGCTGCGCGTTTTGGTCACACAGGCCTTGCTGCTGCGGGCCGCAGACGCTCGCCGTGAGCCGGGTTGCGGCCATGGTCGCCGCTACCGGCAAGGTTGCGGTTGGCACAAGGCTGGGTTGCCGCTGGGTCAGTGGTTGCATCACCATTGCCGCGGTTTCCGGCCGGGCCGCCGTGGGTCGTGGTCGCGGGTCGCCACGCCGCTTCCGCCTACCGGGTCACAGGTTGCAAGACTGCGGCGGCAAGACGACATGTCGAGGCCGCTGCCGGGCGCCGGGCGCTTAGGAAACCCTTAGCGACCCCGAAATGGCGAAAGGTGCCGCCCAATGGTCGATGGACCGCCTTTTTCCTTTCCTCTAAAAACAATCGTGAGGGTGGGTTGGCTATTCGGGCCGACGGCCCATTTTTGGCTCATGAGCGCATTTAGACCAGGCCACAGAGCACACGCACGCGCGATTCTTTGCATTTTAGCCCCCGTAGTTTCCGGATTTTACGCGAATCTTTATTCCTGCTGTAATATTTCACGTAGAAGCCCCTGGAACTGTCTGTTTTAGCTGAAAACACGTATTTGGGCTTAAAAATGCCTCGGGAATTCACTTTTTGGGCTATTTTTCACGTACGAAATGCGCTTAACATGCTATATTATGTAAACATGTTTTATTGTATGATTTTACTGCTGTAGATTAATTGTTTAGCACTCTTAATCATTTAGTAAGTCATATAATAGCATGTTTTAAATATTGGAACGTCTTTTTATTGAATAAGTTTATCAACATCGCTTTGTACAAAAGATTACCTGCTGTAATCTCATGATTTTTGTATAAATCGCAGATGGCCGGAATTGTCCACAAGGAGTTTGCTGAGTTGGCCCAGACAGGGCTGAACTACCTGTCATGGTCCTCGGTGCGAGATTTTCTCCGTGGCAAAACCCTCCTGTGGGCGATCGGTAAGGGGCCCAGTGGCCGCCATCGATCCCAAGTTCAAATCGAGAATGCGCAGGCTCGTGCACTTTCTCTCATCACTATCACCTACTCTGAAAGATGAGTATATGGCTGGCAAGTGCTTCGACCTTTGGACCGCCCTTAAGCGGCGGTTTGAGTGGTGAAGTACACCGTGAAGCCACGTGCAGAGGCAGAGTGGATCCGTCTGAGGTTTGCGGACTTCAAGACGGTTGGGGAGTACAATTCGGCTCTGCACCGGATTTGTACGACTCTTCGGTTGTGTGGTACTGAGATTACCGACCCCCAGAAGATTGAGAAAACCCTATCATCTCTCCACCCCGACGCGGTCCAGTCCTCACGGAACTACCGCCAGGGGAACTACACGAGGTATTCAGAGTTGATTGACGTCCTCCAGGTGGCGGAGGCGCAGGATGAGGTTCTCAAAAAGAACTTTGTCGCGCAACCACTTGGCGGGAGTTCTCGCCAAGAGGTGAAAGCTCTCAAAGTCCGCAAGCCTCAACAGAAGAAGAGGGGCCGCAAGGGCAAGAAGAAGGGCCCTCACCCTCCTGCCCCGGCTAAGCAGAACAAGCAGGGCAAGGGAGGACAGCTGACCTCGGGACTGCTTCCGTTGTGGCTCGGTGGAGCATTTCTCCTTGATGTCGCGACCACCGGAGGTCGTTGAAACATACAAGGCTCGGAAGGCGCGTGAGACGCACCTCGCCTTGGTTCAGGAGGGAGCACCACCGGCGCCCAAGGCGGCACCCGTGATGATCGCTACTCCCCTGTTGGCGCCCATAGAGGCGACCCCGTGGTGCCCATCGCGGCAGCTTTGGCGGTCTCTACCGACGCCCACGTCGCCATGGAGGTTGACCACATGGTCGCCCCGGCGGCGGCGCCACCACTAGACATTGATGCTGCCTCCAAGATGATTTCTAAGGAGGATCAACTCACTAGTATGGAGATTGCGGCTGAAGTGAATGGCTTCTTCACTGAGTCCACTTAGCATACCTCTTTGGTTGTCATGATTCCGTGATTTGATACAATAAAATTGAATAAATTCGATTTGGTTGTAAGCTCTATGAGAGCATAAACTTATTCTTTACTTTGGCGATTGGATGACATTTATTCATTTATTCCATTATTTATACATGATAGCATGTTATGTTCTCGAGATGTGTGCATTTATTTTAATGTATTTTCTTCCTCATTACATTAATTAGATGTCATATTTTAGAACGCGTGTGGCGCCGAATGGAGGAAAGCGTGCCTTGCCGATAGCGCCACCACTCATACCATTTTACGAGAAACTAAGTACTTTGAGTCCATTAAAAATCTCCGGAAGTATTATGACAATCGCCGGCTGCGGTTCTCACATAGTTGGCTCCGGACGAGCCACTATTATACTCCCCATGGGAACAACTTTGATCATTAATGATGCGTTGTTGTACCCGGAGTCGACTTGTACTCTTTTGAGCTTTAGAGACATCGGCGCTAATGGTTTCCATCTTTGAGACCGATGATGAACACGGCAAGGAGTGCCTACTCATCACAAAGCGGGATGCCGTGGTAAACATGTTATCGAAAGGCTTCCTTCGTTTGACACAGGGCTATACTACACTAAGATAGTAGCACCGCGTGTACACTACCCTCAAGACCGTCTTTAGAAGCTCGAACTCTTACGCCTCGCACGATAGGTTAGGCCACCCGGACTTAGGATGATGAGAAATATAATTAACAACTCGCATGGCCATAATGTTAACGTGAAGAACTTCCCGAATCCCGATGATTTCGTGTGCTCGCATGCGCTAAGGGAAGTCAGTCATTAGGCCATCGCCCCTCAAGGTGAGGATGAAATCCCGCGTTCTTGGAACGTATCCAAGGGGACATATGCGGTCCAATTCAGCCCCTCACGGGCCGTTTGATACTTCATGGTGCTCATTGATGCTTCCTCTAAATGGTCCAATGTTTGCCGCTGTCAACACGGAACCATGCCTTTGCAAAATTGATCTCACAGATCATACAAATGAGGAATAATTTCCGGATTATCGTATAAAGTCTATTCGAATGGACAACGCCGGAGAATTTACTTCAAAGGCGTTCGATGATTATTGCATGGCAATGGGAATCAAAGTTGAGCACTCGGTACCACATGTTCATACACAAAATGGACTTGCCGAGGCATTGATTAAAATAATTAAATTCATTGCCCGACCGCTCCTTCAGGTTGTAATTTACCAACTACATGTTGGGGCCACGCGGAGTTACACGCGGCTAATCTCATCAACTTAGACCCTCGGCCGACAACATACACACACCTGTTAAACATGCCCAAGGGTCGGCACCAAAATTTCCCACCTTCGTAGGTTCGGTTGCGGTATATGTACCAATACCACCCCTCAGCGATCGGCGATGGGCCCGCTCCGTAAGTCGGGGATATATGTTGGTTATGAGATCGTGTCCATAATCAGTATCTGGACCCCATGACGGTGGTATCCACACGGCTCGTTTTGCTGATTGCATTTTTGACGAGGATCTTTTCCCGACTTTAGGGGGAGAGAATCAACCCCTTGATGCTAAAAGTCGAGAAATCACGTGGCAAGCCACGGGGATCCACGCTCATGACCCGCGCACTGCTGAGACTGAGAGAGAAGTCCAAAAGATAATAGATTTGCAGTCATTAGCAAATCAACTGCCTGACCACTTTAGTGACTTAAAGACCGTGACAAAATCGCATGTGCACGCGCGCAATACACCGGAAAGGGTTGAAATACCAAAGAAAAATGATGGTATACCCGCTCCCATCCAAAGGCCTAAAAGGACGAGAGATCCGGCTTCTCAAATCCCAAGTACTCGGGGACGCTCGACGAAAAAGGATAAGAGAGATTTATTACAGCCTGTCGCCAAAGTACCCCAAATTGAAACAGGGAGCCAGTCGAGACCTGGCACAAGTACGGAAAATTCAGTGCACAAAATTCGGACTTAAACTTTCCCATAGGGGAAACACCCAAATGAGATGTGAGCGCACACATCGGGCGCTGAAATCTAAAGGACCTTGCTCCCATAATGGGAAATTTGGTAGAGCAAGTGTTTGCCGGATGCGCTCCATGACGAAATGGCCATAAATTATATTTATACAGGAGTCCTCGAACCGAGCAACGGTGATTGTCGACATCAACTTTGCTACGAAAATTGCCTCAATCATAGATCTTGACCCTGAGCCTAACACGCTCGCTGATTGCAAGAAAAGGTCGGATTGGAAAGATTGGCAGCAGGCAATTACTGCCGAATTATTATCTCTCAACAAAAGGAAGGTGTTCGGACCAGTTTGTCGAACTCCTCCCCACATTCGCCCTGTTGGCCATAGGTGGGTTTTTGTTCGAAAAAGAGATGAAAATAATAAGGTAGTACGGTACAAAGCAAGGCTCGTCGCTCAAGGGTTCACTCAACGACCAGGTGTCGATTTTGAGGAGACTTATTCCCCGGTCATGGATGGAGTTACCTTTAGATACTTGATCTCGATGGCAGTAAACATGGGCTTGAAAATGAAACTAATGGATGTTGTCACTGCTTACCTGTATGGTAACTTGGATTCAACATATACATGAAGGTTCGGAAGGTATCCCTGTTTCGAACCATGATAGAGCAAACAGGGGTCTATAAAGTGTTCAACTTCAAAAGGCACTGTACGGACTCATGCAGTCTGGTAGAATGTGGTACAATCGCTTATGCGATTTCCTTCATGAGAAGGGCTACACGAGCAATAAAGATTGCCCATGTGATTTCATACGGCGATCCCAAG
The DNA here is from genome assembly GCA_021605145.1 of Aegilops bicornis. NCBI lineage: Eukaryota > Viridiplantae > Streptophyta > Magnoliopsida > Poales > Poaceae > Aegilops > Aegilops bicornis. The sequence continues at coordinate 650,641,562 of CM038669.1, forward strand.
ATGGATTCTGTATAATCTCGGTGTACGTGGACGATTTAAACATAATCGGTACACCTGAGGATATTGAGGAAGCGAGTTCCTACCTGATGTCGGAATTCGAGATGAAGGATTTGGGTAAAACCAAGTTACATCTAGGTCTGCAACTTGAACATTCCCTGATGGGATTCTAGTGCACCGGTCGGCCTACACCCGGAAGGTGTTGGAAAGATTTGGATTTGATAAGGCATATCCTTCTAAGACTCCGATGGTCGGGAGGTCTTTACTGACCGGAACAAGGACCCATTCAGGCCAAAGGAAGAGGGGAGGAAACTGCGGGACCAGAGGTTCCTTACCGAAGTGCAGTTGGAGCACTCATGTATCTCAAACTGTACACGCGGCTAGACATTGCGTTCGCCGCTTGCTTGCGAGGTACTGATTCCGAACCTACCAAAAGACATTGGAAAGGTGTCAAGGACGTCTTCCGTTACCTGCAAGGGACCAAAGATCTTGGCCTGTTTTATAAAAGGAACCAAGACCTATCTATTGTAGGCTATGCCGATCCGGGTACCTATCGGACCCGCATGATTGCAAATCGCAGACCGGATATGTTTTCCTTTGTGGTGGAACTGCGTTTTCCTGGAAATCGTCCAAGCAAACACTTGTGTCGACTTCCACGAACCACTCGGAAATCATGGCACTATTCGAAGCGTCAAAAGAGTGTGTATCGCTTCGGCGGATGATCGGCCACATTCAGCAGACATGTGGACTGAACACCGTACAAACCCCTACCATTATCTATGAAGATAATGCTGCTTGTGTTGCACAAGTCCAGATGGGTTATGTGAAGAGTAACCTCACTAAGCATATTAGTCCCAAGTTCTTCTATGCACATGAGCTGCAACAGTTGAATGAGGTGAAAGTTTTGCATACTAAGTCTTATGACAATCTTGCTGATATGTTCACTAAATCATTACCGGCATCAACCTTAAAGAGGTGTGTGCGTGGAATCGGTATGATAAGACTTAGAGAGATGCAAGGTTCAGGGGGGAGAAACTTCACAAACTCGTCGCTAAAATCTCAATCCCGATGATCGAGTACTCAACTTGATGGTTGAGTGGATTGTACTCTTTTTCCCTTGAGTGAGTTTACCTGATGTTTCTCACACGAGGTTTTTGACGAGGCAATTCGTGCAATACAACAACGTATACTATGTGCTCTTTCTCCATATTTTTTCCCACTGGGTTTTTCGGAGTTTTGAGGCATGGATATACGGATAATTACCCAAGGGGGAGTGTTGGGAAACCCGGTCACCCGGAGGGTGGCGGCGGCCGCGTGCTAAACGCACGGGCTAGCCCCTCCCGTTCCCCTCTTATCGTTAAGTGGGTACTTATCCCTTGACCCCCCTTTCCCTATATAAAGCACCGAGGAGCCATCATTGTAATCCCTGATCATTGATTAATAAAGCTGGTCTCCTCATATCTCTCTGTGTCATTTACTTTCGCGTGTACGACTACTTCGACTACTTCGTCTACGACGCTCGCTCCCGCTCCGCAACCTTGGACCGGACTCGCCGGCAGGAGTTGCGGAACAGCATGCATAGTGTGGAGGGGTGTGGGCCGAGTATGGAGGTAGGCATAGTATGTTTTCCTGTAAATTTTGGCTCGATCGTGGCCGGTCCGCGTGTCTGGAGTAGGAGCTGCTCATGAGCAGTGGCGGTGGAAAGTTGGTCAAAGAAGAAGAGAGAGAAGCATTTGAAAACCAACGGCGAGCTCTTTAGGATTTCAAATCTGACCTCTTTGGTTATGGTCTTTATGTTTAAGATAGATGTCTGCAAACTTGTGTTTCTTTGCAAAGTTCAACATCTTAATGACAGAATTGTCATCATGAATTAAATCAATTCCTTCATCAAGACTACAGCCAGGGACTGTATAATATAACTCATCACCATCCTTGAAACCTACGTCTTTAGCCATGCAAACTAGACGAAAATACGATGTATGCTCACTGTCACAGTCTCGAAAAATAGACACTTCGCCACCATCATAAGTAAGTGGTCCTTCCATTGAAAATGTACCCCCATGATGCATTTTGATATGGATCAAATCCCCCTCCATTCTGTATTTATATAAGGCAATCGAATACATGAATCAAATGGATGCTTATTACATAATGCTATACTATACTGATGTACAAGACCATAAGGTGCAGCATTAACATGAATTAAACTACTCTTTTTTCAGTTCACATGTACTCTTCAAACTGAAATATAAACAGTTTTATAGATAATAAAGATGCAGATCTTTCAAAGTGCAGGCTGTAGGAATTTCACATTATTTCAAACATAGCGCACCAGGAAGCAAGGAAGCAGATGCATAAGCTTAACCTTGTCCTGAACCTGTGTAGTACCAATCAGGTGCGCAACCACGACAGCAAGCAGCCGCAAGCAATAGTGTTATATCCGTTTGTATTAGAATTTATCCACAAACTATTTACACTCATTTTCTAGTGTATTACTGATAAAATTCAGATGCTAAGCAGGACAAAGAGAGAGCCAGACAGATAAATCTGAACATATTTCTGCAGTTACAAAAGAATAAGTTCAGCCATACCTCTTGTTCTTTGCTTGCGATCTGTAGAAGATAAAGTAAAAGAATGAGTACCGTATCACTTAATCAAACAAGACATGAACAGGGAAAAGCTACAAGAATCATATAAGCTGGGACTTAAAAGACATCTAATCTGTATCAGCTATCAAGATTTGCTTGTGTGTTCATGTGTATATAAAATATGTGTCAATGAAACATGCATATATGTTCAGTAAAATATGCATCTACATATGCCACTTACAGTTGTCAGCCGGCACTTAATTGTGTATTTAAAACTGTACTTAGAAAGTATAGGAGCATGAAGCAAACATCCTGAACAATCTTGGTTATATACATGTGCAAGTAGCAGCCACAACGGCAAGCCAGCGATGATCTACAACTGCAGCTGAAGAATAGCATAAAAAATTGTACAAGTACAAGATATTTCATCCACTAATTATACCCATCCATGTCCCACCTATGCTTCTAAAAAGGCCATCACTTACTATGTAAAACAGAGACCTCTCTACACTTTTCCGTACGAATCAAACAAGGGAACAAATGAGATAGAAAATGAAGGATTACTTCCCACCTGCAGCCTTTTGGTTTCTCTTGCTCCTGATAGAAAAGGGGAAACGAAGTGCTGAGACACTGCGACCTGTGAAGCAGGAGAAAAAATAGAAAGAATAATAGATCTGCATCAGTTTGTGAAGGGAAAAGCAACGAATCCAATTCTGTTAGCAAAATCAGATGGGATACAACTAGATATGAACGAAACAAGGTTGGATTGGCAGGAAAATATCCACGAATTCAACATGGAAAAATGAAAAAAGGGGCTACCTTAGCTCCTGTTCGTGTGTGCCGCCATCTCTGCAGAAGGAAGAGAAATTAGTGGGTCGAAGATTTATTTAGAGGAAGAATGGCGCCGCTGCTAAATAGGGGTAATCAGGTAGGATTTTACTGCGCTTTCTCTAGAATTTTCGCGCCTTTATCCCCTTCCGCCACGGGACGTGAGGAACAGCTCGTGGTTTTTTTTAACGTCAATTTCCACTCCCTGGCTCCTCAGTGAGAAGAGTCTGATGGGAGTTGGGCCTCCGAATTCCCTTTCCCCTGCCTCTCTTAAGGGCATCTCGGCCGCCTTCAACAGGCCCTCAGCGATTTTTGCCTTGGCGCCAAAAAGGCCCGATCGCGCCCTCGAAGCCCGTTTTTACGGCTCGGGCCGAAACTGGTGCCGGCGGACCCAGGCAGAACCAGGCGCCTGGGGCGCTTGGGGAGCCGGCACAAGCGAAAAAAGCGCGTGGGCCGCCTGGAGGCGACCCGAGGGCCTTTTCCGCCGTTCTTGACGCTTTTCCTCGCATCTCTCCCGCCGCCGCTTCCTCCCGCCATTCTCTCCCTTTCTCCGCCAAACCCTCCCGCCGCTTGAAGAAGCACGCCATGCCGCCGAAGAAGCACGCCATACAAGGGCGGCAACCGCGATCGCGCCGCGGGCTCAACCAAGCAGAGAAGCCGAGGGCGCCGCCATCGAAGCCACCGGCCTGTCGAACGCCGAGTGGAGGGTGGAAGTTCAGCGCTGGCGATCACCGCCGACAGGTGAACAGAACCATAGCCAAGAAGGTTCGCGACAACGCGGCAGCAGGCGGCGTCTTCCTCATTGGTCGACCAGCGGGATGAATCCACCCGTCGTCACCACGCCAAGACGCATACAGGGACAACAAGGCGCCGGATCTCCATGGGGTTCATCGTCGCCCGGCTACGCCGACGGCCGCCGCGTCTCCCAGGTTCGCCACCCAGGACGAGGTAGTGGACTCAGCGGCGACATGGAGGCCGAGCTCGGCTACGTCTACCGCGACGACGCGCAGGAACCCGAGGAGGAGGAGGAGGACCAGGAGGAGGAGGAGGAGGAGGAGGAGGAGCGGCTCTGTTAAGCGAAGGCGCCAGAAGAAGAAGAAGCGGGCGGCTAGGTCAGCGAACCGCGCATCAAGTGGACGCCCAAGGAGGAGGAATGCCTCGCGAAGCATGGAAAGTCGTGCCTCGACCCGACCACCGGCACGAACGAGCTTGGAGACGTCGGGGCGCATCAAGGCCGAGTTCGACGGCGGAAGCTCGTCGACCCCTACTTCAAAGGCGTCTACATGCGGTAGCTGCTCAAAGCGATGGCGAACCATTGGGGCGTATCCGGTTGGCGTGCAACAAATGACATGGAATCGCCGAGGAGGTCGCGCTCGCCCGGAGAGCGGCGCCAGCGTTGAGGATCAGGTACGCACGCCGTTCGCCCGCATATCTTCGCCCTCACGCCCGCCGCCGCCAATCGTTTCGCCCTTCAGCAGCTGCGTATGTTCGCCATGTATCGGGGCGACAACCAAGACGCCGACTTCAAGCACCTCCACGTCTACAAGCGCATTGACAAGTGCGAGAAGTGGGCGGATGTCCGACGTGCCCTCGACAAGGCCAAGGAGACATACAAGCTGGACGCGACGACTCCGGGCGGCCGGACGGCAACAAATTGGCAAAGAAGGGGAAATGCGCCGACGCGGCAACCGCGCGATTGCAGGAGTCCATTGAGCATTGCCTCGCCGACGCCCAGGCCCGGCCGTCCCCACGCGAAGAGAAGACCGAGGCGCGGTGGTCGCCGCTAATGAAGACCAATGCCATCAAGCTCGACCGCCCGGAGGAACGCCGCCGCGAAGAAGAGGAACACCGACATGGCTTTTCCGATGGGCGGGCGGACATGCTCCAGAAAGCAACGACGAGAAGCTCAAGGCGTGGTACCAGTGCGCGCGCCTCATCTCGAACGAGCTGCCGACAGAACGCCGACGACGCCGACGACGCCCACGACCACACGGACGCTAAACCCGAACGACGCTTACATCGCCGCCAAAGAAGGCCGGTTGCCGCCGATGCCAAAGACCGGCAGCTCCGACACCGACGAGCTCACAGACGCCGACTCGCTTAACGCTCGAGCCGACACCGCCGAAAGTGAATCGTATGCGACGCGAACTTGCGGCGGCGGCGCTCTGTTTTTGTAACGCCAGATTACGTCCGATCGCGGATTTGGCGGCGTTTTTGAGAGCGGAACGACCAAGTTTAAATTTCCGCATCATGGGGCCGTGGCGTGGCGTGGTAGGAGTCGCCGGGGTCGAAATAAGCAAACACGCCGCGCCGCTCTATTTAAGCGTCGCAGGCGAGCAATTTGGAGATGTCCTAACTCCCATGTCCCTGACCCAATCAAGGGAAGTCAAGTCCCACGGGCCTCCAACTCCCATTCCCCACCTCCAACTCCCCCCAAACAAACGCGCTGTAAATCTCCTCTAGTTTGGTCAATTTGTTGGATTTCAAGGGTCCCGATTGATTTAGACCATTTTAGTTACGGCCGTTGGATGGCTATATAATTTGGTGAACCAGTGCCGCCGACGAGTCGAACCCACTCGTCAGGGCCACGTTGTAAGGAGAGACGGCGCGCACCGCAGTCGTTACTAGAGTGGTGGCATTATGCCGAACACCTAGCGGGCGGGCGGGCGGGCGCTCCGGGATGTCTCCTTCCGCTCCTCAGCGCCGGACTAGTGTCGTCCTCGCCGTCGCGGACGCGTACGCCGCCCACCCGCTCGTCCTCGCCGTCGCGGACGCGTAGCCGTCGCCCAGCACGCCACCCAGCTCGCCGGCTGGGCCTGCTCTGCTCGATGCAGCTCTGCTCTGCCCTCCTCATCCGAGGCGCCCACGAGCGAGGATTGATGCCTGCTCCAGTTCCCTAATCATCCTGATTTTTGGGCTTGCGTTGTTGGATTGCAGGTCGTGGTCGCAGCCGCACCGCTAGACGGAGCTCAGGTATGCGGCCGCGGCGGAGCTGCTCCGGCATCGACCCCAGCTCGGCGCTCTACTGCCACTCCTGCGCTTTCCCCATTATCCCCGTTCCCCAACTCTAACTGGCAGGTACTGAACCGCACCCATTTAGTTGATCTGGTTCAGACTTCAGAGTTTGACATTATCGTCTATCTAAATTTGCCTGTGCACCTTGCCCCTTGGTGGTTAAAATTATCTTCTCTTGTACTACTCAAGTTAAATCTATCCCGGAACGCATGCTGTCGGAGATTGATGGCTAGTGCACCCTGACCATCATCTCTGCAAAAAAAATCACTGTTCTACTGAATTTTAACAGTCACCGTAGCTCTTGGTGTACTGATCTGCTAGGTGCTGCACCATATACAGCCACTAGACTCAGAAGCAAATTCACCCGCTCCCCGGTCGGTTCCGATGATGGGATCTAACGTGAAAATTCGCCATCGGAAATTGAACGGATCTCGGCAATGTTTTGGTTAACCCCGAACAAGATCCAACCTGGGTGGCCACAAAAAAACAAGATCCAACCTGGGTGGCCACAAAAATGGTTCAGGGTAGGACTGAGTGTAGTTACTTGTCCCTGTCTCCAGAATGGCCAAAAAATCTAGAGATTCACGGTGACTGCGATTGCTTGACGACAAGTTAAGGCCTGCTGTGAGGATTTGTAACTGCTACTCCCTCCGTCCCATAATGTGAGGCGCTTTTTGACACAGAGGGAGTAGTAGTGTATTCAGATTTGTATTTGCCAAAGGAGTATATAACTGGCAATGACTTCAAGGCTGGACAGTGAGCTGTGGATATCCTGAACCTCTTCAAGTGATACAGAGCTGCTTCACATCAGACCTTCAGCAAACTCAAAACATAAACTGCACAAGTTCAGCTACTCCTGCAATACTGTACATAATCGTGGAGCTTAGCCCTCCTGAAGTCATGAGATATCGAAGTACATCTCAGCACACAAGAAATAGTATTTATGACCAGCAGTCCAGTACCAAGCAAAAGTCAAAAGTAACACTCCAAAAGAGGATAACAAAACACAACAACATAGAACAAGATTCAACTTTAGATGCACGTCTCACAGCACAGCAGCCGAGCCGTCAAGAGTGGAAGAGCGATGCTCGCAGCAGTCAAGGAAGAAAGGAGCCAAGGGGTCCGCACCAGCCACAGCGCGCAGAGAGTTGAACTGTAAGTGAGCTTGAGACATCCAACACCCAACTCCTGACAGACAGTGGAGACGAGGTCACTGGATCTTGAGACTGTTGGAAAACGAAGCTTCATTCTCCCAGCCCGCGTCCGAATTAAATACTGAAGGATACAGTGAAATAAATGATCAAAATATCATAAAGTAATGTTTAAAGGTTTTTTGCGAGAGTGCTGGTATGCCATTTACCTTGCATTTATTTGTAGTTGTGAATCTGAAATCATGGTTCATGTGAATTCCTTGCAGCGGATACTCGCAATCTTTGGCCAGCTTTCTCCATCAGGTGCTTGGCAGCTCTCCTTCAAGCGCTCACAATGCCGAGCAGATATATGTTGGAGGGACGATGGCAGATCAGGTAAAGATGATATGTTGGGACAGTCGTTGATATCAAGTCGTGTCAGACTGGTCAGGCACTTGAGATTTCCTGGCAAGGACCTCATTTCACATTCAAATAATGTCAGGTTCCGCAGGGATGAGAAATTTGCAGCTTCTTCGAATGAAATGGATGACTCCTTGCAGTTCTGAAGAACGAGAAATACTGGAGCTGTGAAACCTTTAGCCGAGAGCATGTGGTTGAGTATCACAAGGCTGCTAACAACAAGTAGTTTCTGCACCCGAAACTGTGAGACGCACTTTGCGTTGAGCTTTGGGACATTGTTTAAATGTACGTTGTGAAGTTGCAGGGAAGACAGTCCTTCAATAAAGCACAGATCTGGGAGATCTCGTAGTACCAATGATGCAAGGGAGGTCAGATGACCGATTGACAAAGATGCAACGCTTCCGCAGCCAAGCATGTGAAGGTCTCTCAGGTGCGGCAGACCACTACTGAAGAAATTATCTCCAACCACGCACCAGGATATAATGAGCGTCGAAAGAGATAATGGCATTTCATCTGCTCCGCGTGCCAAGTCTAGAGAAGGGCAGGAACAAAATCTGACATCCAAAAGAGAGGTAGCAGCTCGTAAGCCCCCCAATGACCTGAGACACCAGCAAGACTTGATATTCAAGCAGGTTAGGTCTGTCAAATGTTGGAGGACCTCTTGCGATGGCAGTGTAGTCAAAGTCATGATCTCATCTAAGAGCAACTTTCTCAGAGAAGTGAGACTATTAAGGCAAACAGCTAATGCCCCATCTGTAATAATGCATGAAGAAAGATGAAGTTGGGTAAGTTCTGATGGTGGAACCAGAAGCAGCCCGATGCTTCTTCCATAAATGAGTCTCATCCTCTCCTTGTGGCAACATATCCATGCACTGATGCTATCCTCTATCACAAATTCCTCTCTTTCTATAACCCTTTTAATGTTTTCAATTTGTGACATATCCGCATCTATCGATGCCATCAACTGCTCCAGAGATGAATATTCCGATGATATTATGTCCCGTGTGTCTGGTACATACCTACTCACGATCAAAGAAAGGTTTGATACCAGTTGGTCTGTTTTCATGATATCCTGTAACTGATCATGATGTTCTGGTTCACCACTGGAAACAAATATAAGCAGTGGACACTTGGCAATTGATAACATTTTAAGACCTGCTGGAAAAATAGGCAACGTCTTTATGTTTGGCACATTCTTGAGCTGAAGTGAGCAGCAATTCCCAAAGAGTTCTGCATTGGTTGGTAGGCCTTCTAACGCAGTGCAATTAAGAAGCTCAAAGGTTTCCAAGTTCTCAAAATATGAATCCTCAAGAAACCAACCTGGATATTTTGCGGATCTGTAACCTTCGATTGTGAGGGTCCTAAGTTGAGGCGGTGGCATCAGGCCTTCCAGAATCTCCAAGTGTAAACTATCCTCTACATTTATGTCATCCATAGAACTCCAGGCAAGGTGCAAGCTTTCAAGATGAGTTTTTCGGTGTAGGTTTGACTCTAAAGCTTCATCCTTTGCAGTGAGATTTTCAAGATTCGTAACATTTAAACAGCCACCAAGCTCATCCATGTCCCTCAGCTGCCACAACTCATATCCCTTCTGCTTTTGCACAGAAAAATTATAAAGGTGTTGGAGCAAAATTAGCTTGCCTATGTTTGGTGTTTGTGGCAGAGGATGCTGGTACGGATCATCTATTACATGAGCCTTGTGCCCTTCAAGATACCACAACTTACTTAAATTGCAGAGTTTGTCGGGCAAACTCTTGACTTTATCATTGAACTTAAGGAACTGCAAGTGGTAAAGAGTACATAATGATCTTGGCAATTCAGAAATTGACGTGTTGATGATGTTTAAATACCTAAGATGCTTCAGCTCATCAATTGATTCTGGCAACTTGCTACTGTTGTAGAATGACATATATAGTACACGCAACTTGGAATTCCGCAATATCTGATTAAAAACGTCACTTACATCATCTTTAACTGGGTCAATGCAGATAATAGTACGCAAATGTAGCTTGCAAATGCTTTGCTTATGCTGTATCATACTCTCAACACGAACAGATAAATGTCGAACAGTGCATGGTATTTCTGCCACCTTATCATCTTCTAATCTGAAGCAGTGCTCTTTAGAGAGTGACTGTGCCAAATCATGAATAAGATCATGCATAACATAGTATCTCCCGTTATTTGGTTGAAATCTGTAGTAAACTAGTTGAAAGAATGAAACTGAGACCATCGCACTGAAGCAATCATTTCCAATATCTTCCACTCTTCTGTTTTTGTTACATGAATCAATAAATCCCTCTGCTATCCATAGGTGAACCAACTCCCTGATGGTATAGCGATAGCCTTTTGGATACAAGCTGCAATACAGAAAGCATCTCTGCAGACGTGGATCTAACTTATCATAACTCCACGATAGAGCTTTCGTGGGATCACTTAAGTTGTCCATCTTTAGAATATCCTTCCATGAAGTGGTATCCTTTTTCCTGCTCAGCTGTAAACCCACAGTTTTTGCTGCCAATGGAGATCGTCCCAATCTGTTAGCAAGCTTCTCTGCAATCTCTTCTAGCTTCTCACGCAGCCTATGATCTCTGATTTCTTCTCCAGAAAAGGCATGATTTTTGAAGAGTATCAAGAACTCGGCAGCTTCCATGTTTTCCAAATGAACAATCTTGTTACAGTAAAGAGAAGAAGGAAGTATATTCGAACGAGAAGTTATCAAAACTTTACTTCCAGTCTGCTGAGAAACTAAAGGAGTCAGTAGTTGCTCCCATTCTACCTCGTCAGATTTTCCAAACCAGACATCATCCAAGACAAGCAGGAATTTCTGTGAGTTTTGCAGTATGTCCCTTAATTTGCACTGGAGAGTATCAAGATTCTCAACATGTGGGCATTCCCCCTTTACCGCAGATTCAATAATCTCCCGTGTATGACGTTTGACATTAAGTCTGCGTGAGATGCACACCCACATCCTGACATCAAAATGTTTTTGTATCCTCTCGTGATTGTAAACATACTGTGCCAAGGTGGATTTCCCCATGCCTCCTGCTCCAACAATAGCCAACCCCGAATGTATAGTTGAATCAGCCTCAACACCAACCGGCTTTGTAAGAAGGTCTATTATATTGTCACGATCCTTGTCACGACCTATTACTTTTGGAGGTAGAATTGATGTGACCGGAGGAACAACGGCTGCTTGTACAACAGAGCCCTCTGCAGTGTTACCAGCGTGTAAGCAAAGAAGATCATGTAACTCCTTGCCTTTCGCCAGAATGGCCTTCAGTTCATTCAGCTGGCAAATTAGCTTCCTGTTGTTGGAGGACAGATTGGACAACCGGTTGGACACAGCATGCAGAGGCTTCAGAATAGTGCTGCTGGTGGAGGAATGCGGTGGCAAGGGATCCTTCCCGCTCTTTGCTTTGCGCTCAAGGCGGCTGTACTCATAATCATCCAGCAAGTCTTCTGCCTTGAAGAAGGCTTGTTTGAGGTCTTGGATCCATCTGTCCAGCTTAGTCCTTTTGTTGCCCTTGTCAGCGGCTTCAATCATCAGCTCGAACTGTGGCATGATGGTGGTCTCCAGTTCATGGAGCTCACTCGCCATGTTGACCCCAAGGTACGCCGAAGTATCAGCGAGGAGCTTCTTAAGGATCGGTGATGCCACCATTTGTAAGACAGCCAGCACCGCCGCCGTCATGGGGTTGCAGTTTGTTTGGGATGTTTTTGGGCTGATTTTGACAATGTACAGATCTTAGGTGTAGTGTATAAGACACGAAATGCAGGAAACTTTGGAAGATTTTAACTGTCAAACGATGGAAAACAGGTAAAATAACTCCAGGGACGGATTTCTTTTCTTTTTTTGAGATTTTGTTAGCCAATTTTTAGAATGCGGGAATCCAAGGTGCAGTGTAAGGACACGAAATGGAGGAAACTTTGGAAGATTTTAACAGCCAAATGATGGGAAACAGGTAAAAGAACTCCGGAGCCGGATCTTTCCTTTTTTTAGGGTGGGTGGGGGAGGATATGAAGTGTTTATTTAGGGGGGCAAGGGCGGGGCATTACAAGGAACAAACAATTGTTCCTACTATTGGATTTTTGTTTTTTGCTTTTTGGGTATAATGGAGCGATATGACGAAAGGAAAAGCGCACAATAGAAGTGGACTGTTTTTGGTTTTTGTTTGTTTGGGTATAATGGAGTGATGTGAGGAAATGAAATCGAGCAATAGAAGTGCTTTTGGAGGGCCAAACAGGTGGTGAAGGCAGCAGTGGATGAAAAACCTGCAGAAATTGGAACGACGAGATAAATTAGCAAACCGCTGAAAGGGAGAAAAGGAGCACAGCCGAAAAGACAGATTTCTTTTCATTCATCTTTTCTGCCAACATAAGTATATCTAGAGGAAAATGGAGAAAAAAACCTATCAAGCGAAAACGTCAGAGCTATGATCTAGAAGCTTACACGGATGATGGAGCTCGGAAGCAGAGTTGTCAGAGCACAGCGTGTCGAGGAAGGCAGATGCAAAGTTGCCAGAGATGCAGGTTCGAGCTAGTGTTTTGCTATTGCAAACGAGACGCAGAAGTCTTCAAAGATCAGGTCAGCAAGAGAACCCCAGCTCTGATCCTGTATAATTAAGTTCAGCTGAGTTGGACTCTCTCAAAAACTAAACTGTAACACTCTCGATAGCTCATTATAAGTCTTTTGTTCCATCTTTTCTTCTGACAGTAGTATTTCTAGATGCGAAAGTAACAAGTGAAAACATCAAAGGAGTGGTCTTGAAGCTTACACGGATGATGGACCTCAGAAGCAGAGTTGTTGGAGCGGCGCAGCGAGGAAGGCGGATGCAAGGTTGCCGGAGATGCTATTGCAAATGAAGGAGGGCAGATGCAAGGTTCGCAGGGATGCTATTGCAAATGAGACGCATAAGTCTCCAAAAGTAGCAGGTCAGGAAGATAACCCCAGATCTAATCCTGTATAATTAAGTTCCGCTGAGTTGGACTCTCTGAAAAACTAAACTTTAACCACTCTTGATAGCTCATTAATCAATAAAACATGTGCAAGTGGCCTAATAGCCTAGGCTGTACCGCCAAAATATACACAACTGACAGCCCATTCATGTTATAGAATTACTCGCCAACAAACATGCTGACATAGATATCTCTCAGCAGTTAGTAGTACGTGGGCTAACAGTGAGTGAATAGAAGAAACAACCCTGTTTGTGTTAGCCGCTGAAGCTTCACCAGTTAGAATCCCTTTCGCTCGCAGTACCATGTAGCCTCAGAGAAACTACCCTCTCATTGTGATAGGCCTTCTGTTAGCACGTCAAAATCAAGGAAAGTTCAGTGATATCTCCCATTTTATTGTCCAGCACTGGCCTTTCGCACTTTCCGTGTGCCTTCCTTTGGTTTCTGAAAGCTAAGAGCAAGAATAATATATGACTCCAGTGACAACGTACTTTGGGCTCCTACTACAAGTGGTTCTCCTTTCTGGAAGGATTCATGTGGGTTCGATGTGCTTCAAGACCCTTCTATAGGTGGCAACTGGATCAGGAAATCAGATTGTTTTTTGGCATGATATCTGAACTAGAGACTGCTCCCTGAAAACTTTTTTTTGGGGAACTGTTTTGTATCTGCAACCAACAGAATCATTCTGTTACTCAGGTGTGGGATAGTTCCCAACTGAAACTCACCTTTAGAAGGTGCGTCGATGACAGACTTATGAAAATGTGGCTTGATCTGTTGTTTGGTGTTTGCAGTACAACTATCCCTGGGGGTGCATTGCCCGGATGGCAATATGACAGGTCTGGAGTTTAACCACTAAAGGTATGAGACCATGAACTTTGGTTGTATGAAAAATCGACTTATGAAAATGTGGCTTGATCTGTTGTTTGGTGTTTGCAGTACAACTATCCCTGGGGGTGCATTGCCCGTATGGCAATATGACAGATCTGGAGTTTAACCACTAAAGGTATGAGACCATGAACTTTGGTTGTATGAAAAATCGGCGGCGTGACAGACACACACACACACACACACACACACACACACACACACACACAAAAGGTTCATGTATTTCTTTAGCTATTGGCTGCCAATAGAGTTCTGACCCATGATGATTTTCAGAAACGACGTGCTTTGGATTACCCATACTTGTCCTTTCTGTGAAGAACATGAAAATACACAACACTTGAGAATTTTTGACTGTGTGGTGGCCACCCAGTTGCTCTTTGTACTCTTGAGATTTCTTTTTTATGAACCTGCCTCACGTTCTATTCCTGTGATTATGGTTGATTGGTGCTTGAAAGGAAAACGAGCCTACGTTAGAAATTCTGTTTTCTGCTTCTAGCCTCTGGAGTATCTACAACTTACGAAATGAAAATTTCTTTCAGGACGCAAATGGGGCAACATAAGATGTCTCTGGGCAAAGGTCGCTGCTGTGATGCAAAAGCAGAAGGTGCTTCAAGACGACCCTCAATCTACACTGATGTGGTGGTGCCTGCTCCCCCTGGACCGGTGTCGAGGTGAGCCGCTCAGAATCGCCTGAACTTGATGCTCCCGATGAACGACGCTGATGAACGTTAATGAAGGTTGGCGTCGCAAGTTCCAATCTATGTTTGTTTAAACTGCATAAATATGTTCCGATTTGTACGGTCATGGTTACTTCTATCTACAAATGAGGAGCAACGCTCGCAACGTCAATGCTCAAACTGCGACCACAGTTCGACATAATGTGCAACCACAGAACGTTTAGTTAAATCACTATGTTTCTTGCAAAGGCAAAAGGATTCCTAGCAAATCAGTCAAGGTCTCTCAAGAGATAGGTGGCATCCAGACAAGATAAGCAATGCTGCAGATAAGATCTTGAGGGAAGATTTGCAGTATAAATCTGTGTGTACTGTTTAGCATACTGTGCAGGCTGAACTGCGATCATGGAAGGAACACTCCTGAAAGATGTATCCGGGCAGTCCTATTAAGGGAAGATACTTGTACGATTTGCACTAATAAACTTAGGAACAGGTGCCCTCTATGAGCTGGACTTATTTGTGATGGTTGCAGCAAGTTGACGAGCGCTCCTTCGGGAGCCTCCCAACGATCACTTGCGGTGGGCTGAGAGCGCACCATTTGGCGCACTCTAAGCCGCCGCCACGCGTCACGCTCTCTGGACGCTCCCTTCGAATTTTTTTTCCGCACGTGTTTTTAGCTTTTTAAATAATTTTTTCCTGTTACTTTTTCATTTTGGTTTTTCACCGGTCTTCCTTTGTCAAACATGATGATATGGTTGCGTGTGTATACAAGGCGTGTACAGGAAGGAGGATCAACACTGCCGGAGGAGTAGTTAGTTAGCCAAGTCTTTTGTATCTTTATCTCCTCTTATCTCTAGTTTACTTCCTTTACAAGATGTATCTCTCTCAACAACCTGTACGCATTTTTGGGCTCGCAACCCTTCTATTTAACACGCAACATGTCGGCCAGGAAGGCTAAGACGTTTTCCGCAAGTCGCACATGGTATACAGAGCCTTCTTCTTCCACTAAAACCCTTGCTAATCCATCTCCATCAAGTGCGCAGCCATGTCTTCCTCCTCCGCCTCCTTCCAGTCGCCGCTCAACGGTGGAGTCCCGGAGAAGCTCTCCCGCACAAACTACATTCTGTGGCGGACCCAGATCACGCCGCAGCTGCGGGGCGCCGGCGTCTTCCACTACGTCGACTGAGTCGACCAAGGTCCTCACCAGCAAGGACGCCGCCGGCAAGGAGACCACTGGGCCGAATCTCCTTCATCCACTTTGGGTGAGGGAGGACCAGCAGGTCCTCGGATACCTGCTCCAAAACCTCTCCAAGGAGGTGCTCGTCACGGTGACCACGATCACCACGGCGCGCGAACTCTGGGTGGCATTGTCGAGCATGTTCTCGTCGCAGTCACTCAGCCACGTCAACACCATCCGTACAACGCTGATCAATGCACAGAAGGGAAATCAATTGGCGGCCTCCTTCTTCGCCGCCATGAGAGGTCTCGCCGATGAACTTGCCACAGCGGGCAAACCCATTCAGGATGACGAGCTCATGTCCTACATCATCCACGGGCTGGACCAAGATTATCAGCCCCTTGTCTCCGCACTGGATGCTCGCGTCACCCCGGTAACTCTTGATGAACTTTTTGCCATGCGCAGTACCAAGGCTCCGGTGGTGGCTTCAAATCATGGGCCAACTCTGCGTTCAGGGGCCGCAGTGGTGGCTCTCGCTCGCGCCCATCTTCCCGTGGCAAGGGGAGGTTCGGCTCCGGCGGTGGTGGCTACTCCAACAACTCGCGCGGCGGCGGCCGCTCGGGAAACTCCAAAGGGCGTCGCGGTGGTGGCAGTGGCGGCTCCAATAGATCCCGCCCGGATTTGGCCCGCTACCAAATCCGTGGCAAGCCAGGCCATACGGCGAAGGACTATTGGTCGCTACGAAGAAGATGATGGTGACTCCTCGCAAGATGAAGAGAAAGTTGCCGCTGCGGCCGATGGCTCCTATGGAATTGACACAAACTGGTACGTTGACAGCGGCGCCACCAACCACATCACCAACGAGCTCGAGAAAGTCACCATGAAGGAGAAATATCGTGGCAAGGATCAAATTCACACGGCCAGTGGTGAAGGTATGGGCATACGTCACATTGGCCACTAAATTTTTCATACCCCACTACAAAAAAGGACACATTCGTGACATTTTGGGCCGAAGGTAAATCTTTTCTGTCATACTTATGACATTTCTATGACAATAATTGTGGCAAAACCCGGTATCATCATAGATGTGGTGGGGTCCTACTTCTATGACAAAAAATCATGACAGAAAATGGGCTTTTTGTCCTGGGCGGGCCGGAGACGCAGCTGCATGACATTCTTTGGGCAGTCCATGATGAAAAAAACCGTGGTAGAAGCGAGGGCGAGGAAAATATCGGGGTGTTCCCGGTTACGGTGGGTGGTCGGGGCCGAGCGATGCGCGTTTCTCTCGTACACGCACGCGCGTGGGTGCGAGGCGTTAGGCTCTAACTGAACCCGAGCGAGGCGTTGGGATCTAATTGAACCCGAGAGGTTGCACTGCAGGCTACGCGTTACTGAACCCGAGCGATCGATCGATGGCTGTTAACTGAACCCGATCGAGCGATTCCTTCGCTACTGCTGCTAACTGAAGCCGATCGATGCTGTCTCTGGATGAACAGTGAGCGTTGCTGGGGGATTTGGATGAACAATTCTCGGTGGGGGTGGATGAACAGGACCCCGTGGTGTTGCCTCTGGATGAACAGGACCCCGATCGATCGAGCCGGTTGGGGCTGGATGAACAGGCCCCGTGGAGGGCAGGATGAACAGGACCACCCCGTGGAGGGCAGGATGAACAATAGACGGTGGAGGGCTGAATGAACAGTAGCCCGTGGTGGGGTGGTTGAACAGGAGCCCGCAGAGAGGGCTGGTTGAACAGTAGCCGGTGGAGTAGCGCATGGTGGAGGCTGGATGAAAAGGAGCCCGTGGATGAACAGTCGCAGGTGAAGGCTGGAGGAGGTCGACGGTGGATGAACAGTAGCCCGTGGAGGCTGGATGGGGTCGACAGTGGAGATGAACAGTATCCCGTGGAGTCCCGTTTTGCGGTACGCCACACCCCTCCCGATGAACATGACCCTCGTTTCGACCGTAGCGCTCCAGCACAAGTCCGCTTCCTCCGCTTTTGGCGATACGCCACACCCTCCCAATCAACGGGACCCCGTTTCGACCGTAGGAGGTCCGTTTCCTTCGCTTTTGGCGGTATGCCGCACCCTCCCGATGAACAGGATCCCGTTTCGAACATGGCCGGTTGAACACAAGGCCGTTTCCTCCGTTCTGCGGTACGTCAGGCCTCGTTTCCATTGGCTGTTCCGTCCAAGCCCTCCCGATGAACACGACGACGCATTCCGTTCCGACCCAGCCGGTTGGCTCCCCATGAACACGACGACGACGCAGTTTCTCCGTTCCAACCCAGCCATGTACACGAGCCCTGGCCGTACGTATGCACGAGTAGGCGTTTGAGACCCTGCCCGTATGTACATACGTGGCCATATTTTCTTTCTTGCACCCTGGCCGCTGTACGTACGTGTACATGCTACGTGCGCGCCTCTACTACGACACGTGCGCGCCTCTACATCGACCAGTATGTACGTACACGTTCGCGACCAGAATGACAACGCTACGTACGCTTTGACCAGGTGGGTCCCGACTGTCAGGCACTTCCTTGCCTGCGAAGATGTAGCTGGTGGGTCCCAGCAGTCAGGGGGCGAATTGTTTTTTTTTCCGGACGCACTTCCTTGCGTGAGAAGATGTAGCTGGTGGGTCCCAGCAGTCAGGGGGAAACATTTTTTTCACGAAATATGGTGGCCTGTCCGGTGGGTCCCTGCTGTCAGGTGGAGAAATAATTATTTTGCGCGTAATAAGGAGGCACTTCCTTGCTGTGGCCGTGGACCCACTGTCAGCCCTCTCCACGTCTGATCCACGTCCGATGGAAGCCATTCCTTGACCACGTTGACCACGCCGCGCCGAGAGCACCAGGGCGGTGGACGATGGCGAGGCCTAGGAAGGGGACAACGCGGAGCCGAGGAAGACGCGGCAGTGGATGCCCACGCGTAGAGGAGTATGAGGGTTCACTGGTTCACTGCGGTGTGAGGCTGCCATTGCCGCAGAATAACAGGGGCTGTGGGTGAGTAGATGGATGGCCTGGCGAGCGGTGGGAGTAGTAGGGGGCGGTGAGGCCTCCGCCGCATCGCAGCCGGCCACGGGAGGCAGGAGCACGAGGCACGACTGGCGCTGGTTTGGGTGGCTGGAGCAAGAAGACCAGAGGTTGAAGATGCACTACGGCCGTTGGATGGAAATCGTACGGTCACTGGAGCTAGAATCGTGCATATTGACTAAGTTGACAAAGCCCTCTGTCCCCGTCAACTTAGTTGGCCCACAAGTCAGTCTGCCACTATACTGGGTCCCAGCTAGCAGGGGGAGTATGCATTTTTGTGTGCGTAATAAGGACACACTTCCTTGGGTGCAAAGATATAGCTGGTGCGTCCGAGCTGTCAGCGGCGGTAACGTTTTTTTCGCGAAATACAGAGGCCCTTTCAGTGGGTCCCAGATGTGAGGTGGAGGAATCATTATTTTGCGCGTAATAAGGAGGTATTTCCATGCGTGCGGCCGTGGACCCAGCCGTCAGCCTCCCCACGTCTGATCCCACTTCAGGATGCATGTAGGTCGTTGACCACGTTGACCAGGCCGCGCCGAGAGCACCAGGGCGGTGGACGACGGCGAGGCCTAGGAAGGGAACGACACGGAGGCAGGGAAGACTCGGCAGTTGTTTCCCACGCGGAGGGGAGTACGACTGTACGAGGGTTTACTGGTTCGTTTGCCATCGCCGGAGAATAACAACAGGTGTGGGTGAGTAGAGGGATGGCTAGGCCAGCGATGGGAGTACGGTGGGGCAGTGAGGCCTACGCGGCAGCACAACCGGCCGCGGAGAGGAGGGAGCAGGCAGTCCCGCCGGCGCTTGTTTGAGCGGCTGGAGCAGGAAGAATAGAGATTGAAGAAGCATGAAGGCCGTTGGATGGACATCCAACAGTCACTACTTGTGTGTCAACCTTTTTTAGGAAAGCCTCAAACCTGTGGAAAACAGCATACAACCCATCTGCCATTATTTCTAATAATTTACAGCCCATTTGCTAATTCTTAAGGTTTTTTGGAGCAAATATTCTTTTTGTTAGCATTACAGCCCATATTGTGGCCACGGTTAAAAAATTATACGAAATGTTGCATATTTTGGTGCGGTCCGAACTATTTTTAATCTCAAAATTTTGGGTCACATTCAAACTGATTTTAAAAATAAATATATATCAATATAAAATCCAACAAATTGTCCACGCATAAAAATTAATGCAATTTAAAATCTTGAAATGAATTTTTTTTGAAAGTAATTGCCAATTTGATGTGTTTTTAAAATGTATAGCCCATTTCTCATTACTGATAGGCAATTTTCTCGTCCAGCCGAATGAAGCTCTCCTCGTCTTGAAATATTTGCAGCCCAACAGGCCTGACAAAGCGACGTACTTGGAGAATCACAAAAAAACTAGGCTAGCCATTTTCAGAAAGAAAAAAAAACTACTGGGCTGGTCTGTGGTAAACATAAAAGAGAAGGCTGTCTAGACAGGCCAGAGTGCCCCGCACAGCCCAGTTGACACCCTGCTTCCGTCTCAAAAACAAATTAGATAAATGCCACAACAAATATGGCGATTCATAAAAATGCCACTGCAATTTCCAAACTTTGAAAAATGCCACTGTAATTTTTGCAAACTTTGGAAAACAGCACTGCAATTTGCAAACTTTGAAAAACGCAACTCCAGACTTCGAAAAATGCCACTGGAAATGGCATGAAATGTCATTTTTCAAAGTTTGGAAATTGCAATGGCATTTCTCAGAAACACCAGATTTGGAGTGGCATTTATCAAATTAACCCAAAACAAACATAACTGGGCGAGCTGCTGGGTCCCTGGTGTCAGCCGCTCGTTGTGCAACTCTCTCGTTTATTGACTACGTTGACAATGGCATGGGACCCATATGTCAAAAATGCATTAGGAGGAGCCACTTTTTTATTGGATTGAAATAAGGAGGCACTTGCTTGCATACTGCCATGACCTTGACGGGTCCTTGCTGTCATCCTCTCCACGTACAATCATCTCCTGATTGTGTACGTGTCAACTTGGTAGGACCACAAGTCAGCCTCTAAACCCGTGGAGGAAAAATACAACCCATTTCAAAAATAACAACCCATTCCATACGTTCAAACGGAAAGTTCAACATTCAGAGCAAAGTAACAAGTCTGATCCACATATAGAGTATTGAACTTCCACGTTGACAACCATCTGCGGTACACACTAAACGCCGGCACCGGCGTCCTCCGCCTCGCCTCGGACTTGCCAGGGTGCGATAGGGCGCGTTGGCCCTTTCCATGCTGGCGTGGTCCACCGAAGCTTCGGCTTCCAAGCGGGAAACCCACTTGATGAGCTGGTAGTAAAAATCGGTGTCGCGAACGCGTGCGTGCCCGACAGCCTCCAGGGCTATTTGCCGGGCGCCGGCCTCCACGTAGTCGGCCCAGTTGCGGGCGCTCTGCTCGCGACTCAGAGCGTCGGTGCGCTGCTGCTCCATGTCCCGCTGGCGGCGCAAATCGGCGATACGCTGCTCCTCCGCCAAGCGGTCGCGCTCCAACAACTCCTGCTCCTCCGCCAGGCGATCGCGCTCCAACAAGTCCTCGATCTCCGCATTGCCATCTAAAGACCGATAGAATGCCTCCTCCCTCCGTCTGCCTTCCGGTGAAAAACCGAACACTAGTTCCGGCGGTGACCGCCTCCGGCCTCACCTATCGCGGACGGGCGGGGGCATGGCGGACGTGGCGAGAGCGAGGATAAGTGGCGAGCGACGTCGGGCCGGTGGGGGCTTATGAGGATAGGGCGAGTTGGGTCACGGTGCCACCATAGAAGGCCGGGAAACAGTACTTATAGGCGGAAGGTAGCGCGACGGTCATCAGAATTCAATGCATAATTAAGCAGGCATGGCTTAGCACGCGCCTTGCCGTGGAAAACTAGAGAAACTGAAATTTGATCGGTTGCCCTGGCCCCGTCTGCGTCTGGGTTGCACGCCGGCATGACGGTCAAACGAGTGCACTCGAATCATCTCCCTCCTTGTCAATAATGATTCCACGGATTTAAAAGGCCCGCAACAATTAAAGCACATCTTTTTTCGCATCAGTTAGCTGCCTTAATTACGGCCGGCTGCATGCATGCACTCAAAATCGCTCGCAGCCAGTACGCGGAGCAGCATGCAACGAGTCGCAGCCGAGGGCATTAGTTGATGAACTTTAGCTGGGAGATAAGGCATTTGCGAACGTTTTCCTGGCAGTTTCTTCAGATTCGCATGGCATTTTCTTCAGTGCAGCTTGTCAGTTTCTTCAGAGGTAGGCATTTTTATTCAAAAAACTGCCACTTCGGATCTTGCGTTGCAACTAAAACAGCCAGGAGCGCATTAGTAGGCTAGCTAGTGATCGATCAGTAACTTGTAAACACTGAGCGAACAGATATAAGGAACTGTTAATGCATCTCAATGATTCACAGATCGTATACAAATATGTAGCTCCAAAAGCAAAGATCAAGCACAATTAAAACCAACTAGTACGATTCCCATACATAAGATCAACATGTTAATGCATCTCAATGATTCACAGATCATATACAAATATGTAGCTCCAAAAGCAAAGATCTAGAAAAAACATATGTTCTTCCTACTAACATGGATGCTTCTCTTGGCCAACATTCAGTACAGACTGAAAGACAAATTTGTTTGTGAAGTCTACAATTCCTCTTGCAAACGTAACTGGTTTCACCAACAGCTGGAACCATGAGAATGAACCACACATGATGGAGGAACATCCACTGCAATATGATTTGGTCTTCTCTTGATCACATGACGAGACTATTTTCGGAATACAAACTTTAACTTAGGCAAAATGATGCCCATTGTATAATCAGACCAAAGCAATGAAGCACCTAGTGTTGGCCAATAAATAGTATAGTACTACTTTTCTGCAGTCCATGAAGTGACTATCCAATTATTCTGTGTCTATTTTCAAATGGCACGGCATGCAGTGATATACTATTCTCTTGTGCAGTTCAACCAAAATTGCGGTCACTTTGTGTGTTTGCCAAATAGCAGCAGGCGGAACATCTCTGTCGCACAAATATCAAGCAGCTAGTAAACATATACCCCACCTTGTATTTTCGGTTTAAACATGTCTCTTCCGCTTAGCATCATCATCATGTTTTACCTTTGGACAATTTGATCTGATCATGTTTTGCCACTGGACAATTTCATACTGAATTGATTTGCTTGTTCGGAGCAGAAATATAGCACCTATTCTTCATCGGACCAAGGATATCCATGTTCGCAAAGTGATGGAAGAGGTGAAATCGATACAACCGAGCATCCAATCATTGAATCCTGTCCTGCACCTCCAATGTAGGTCCACTCGCCAATAAATTCACATGCAAACCACTAGTATTACTATCTAATGACAAGACAAAAAGAGTAGCAAGATAGTAGCAAACCATGTACCTTCTTAATGAACAGCTCATAGTGCCACCAATTGGATATAAAGGTTTGGAAGAAAACATGCTCCTAATGTTGAACCAGTTGGACTTTTTATGCTAGTTCCACTAAAATCGAGCATCCCTGTTTGCATAGATATTGAAAGTGCGATTACTATAAAAGTGGCACTAGTTGAAGCATAGACTCACAAATATAAGCATTCCAATTTCTTAATGGGAAAAGGTAGCAAGACTGTTTGTAACCACCTATTTGAAGGAATAAATAAGGCAACAGAGGCTGATGTCAGAATGGCATATATAGTTCTTTCTGAAAGAATGATCGATTCCTGACCTTTCCTCTTTTAAGCATATTTTGTGTAGTTCAACTAAAATAAAATGCCATCACCGCCTTGACAATTCAGTGATACTGTACAAAAGGAAATGACTTAACATTACATCATGATGTCAGGTATGTAGTCGACAGGCATTAGAGACAAACTTACTGACCTCCTCCGATAACATAATGAACATTAATTTTAACAAAGCTGTGACTAGCTTTACCGGGATAATTTGAGTGAACTCTACACCCTCTGTTCCTTAATATAAGACGTTTTCGTGGTTCAGTTTAAAGTACCCAAACGTCTACTAGTATTTAGAAAAAAAGGTAGTAGTTTTCTTGAGCACATATCTGAGAAATCTTGCCACACTTTATTTATGTTCATACGCTAATGCAACACCATTTGAAATTTCGAATACTACAAATATACACTAATCCAGTGGCTAGTGCAATAGTAGAGTAGTTATTTTATTACAGGGTACAGTACAATGGTTTCTTGAACAGATTTCAATAAACTCGGCCTTTGGAAGATTTCTATAAGAATTAACAAGACAAAATGTAGAGGTAACACGTTTCAGCATTGGTATACTAGCTGTGCATGAGCATTAAACCAAATACAAAAGTCTGAAGGTAACTAGCATTATTAACTAATGATAGTATAAAAAATTGCAAACCATGTACCTCCAAGGTAAATATCATTTCGAACTCGGGGGGACCTTAAAAATTGCTATCCCAATCTTGATAATCGATCAAACATAAAACTTGATCGAACGAATCAAGAGAACAGCCGGAGGAGGAGGTGCCCACTCTTGACCTTTCCTCTTGTCTTCATAATTTTTTGTGCAGTTTAACCAAAATAAAATGACATCAGCGCCTTGGCATTTTGGTGACACTGTAGAAAAAATTTGAGTTATCTCATGAAAGTGAGGTATGTAATCTATAAGCATTAACAGTGCAAAAATCTGAAGGTAGTAACAAGTTTCATCGTTGGTATACTGGCTGTGCAACAGCATTAGGATGCCTTAGCTGAAAAATCTTTAATACATCCACAATCAACAGCTAACCCTGAAATAATCCAGTGACATTGCTTAAATTTATCGGTGGCATTAGACTGAGTGCGGCATCACTTTAGCAGTAGCATTGCTTGACTTCACTGCTGGCGTTATACTAACAGCAAAAAAGTGGCACTAAGAGCATGGGAGGCCCATTCGCGATTAGCACCGATCTGACGATACCTCCACAGACGCATAGAGTGGTGAGGGAGGTATGGTTGCCTGAGCAACAAATATCCAGGCAGCATATGTGGATTACGTCCCATTTTTGTTATGTTTAGCCATCTTTTTCCTATGTGAGGACAACAAACCGATCGACCTGGTCATTCTCTATTCCGTTGTCATGCCTTTCTACCCTTCTTCAACCAAGAGACACGAGACTCGTTCCTTAGCTACTGATTTCCCCTTTTCAACCTAGATGCGGGTTCGATGCCTACTCTCTTGGACAGTACAGTCTCCCTTCCTTTCCTTATTCAGCCCAGACATGGATTAGTCTGCATGAGTTGGGTTTCCTTTAATAGTGCAAATTAAGGTTTTAGTCTGCGTGACCAGCAGAGCAGAGGATAGCAAATTGGGAAGATGGTGGGGTGGAAAAAGATCCACATGCAGTGACATGGCAGATGGGGCAATAGAACAAGGGTATGGTTCGAAAAGAGGTAGCATACCTGAGGGTCAGCGGGAAGTGGCTTCGCTCGTGGTCGTCGTCCTCTGGACGCACTACGGCAGCGAGCTTGGGGACGGAAGCCATCCCACGCGGGCGCTAGGTCTGAGAGGACGACCTTGTTGTCAGTGCGTGACCTCGCTCGCCGACGACGAGTGTGTCAACGCTGTACGTCTTTTTCTTCCCCGACGGATCTGTGACCACCGGTGAGGAGGCAGAGAGAGGCCGTCTTTTTTAGATCTGGAGAGAGGGTGATAGTGTGAGAAGCAAGTGGGCAGCTGTAGGATCTTGATAAGAGGTGTCTAGAGGGAGGGGGTGATTAGACACTAAGTACCAAAGTTGCAGTTTTTTTAACTTCTTTTCGGTTTAAGTGGAGTTTAGGCACAAGTTTGACATTCTCAATACATAACAAGCAAGCATGCAAAGAGTATATAGGAAGCGGAAAATAAAGCATGCAACTTGCAAGAATGTAAAGGGAAGGGTTTGGAGGATTCAAACGCAATTGGAGACACGGATGTTTTTGTCGTGGTTCCGATAGGTGGTGCTATCGTACTTCCACGTTGGTGGAGACTTCAACCCATGTAGGGTAACGGTTGCGCGAGTCCATGGAGGGCTCCACCCACGAAGGGTCCACGAAGAAGCAACCTTGTCTATCCCACCATGGCCGTCGCCCACGAAGGACTTGCCTCACTAGCGGTAGATCTTCATGAAGTAGGCGATCTCCTTGCCCTTACAAACTCCTTGGTTCAACTCCACAATCTTGTCGGAGGCTCCCAAGTGACACCTAGCCAATCTAGGAGACACCACTCTCCAAGAAGTAACAAATGGTGTGTTGATGATGAACTCCTTGCTCTTGTGCTTCAAATGATAGTCTCCCCAACACTCAACTCTCTCATAGGATTGGATTTGGTGGAAAGAAGATTTGAGTGGAAAGCAACTTGGGGAGCATTGTTGAACTTGTCTGAACTTGTCTTCCCACATTCTTTAGTCCATGCCACTCCATTGTTGAACTTGTCTGAAACATACTAGATAAAAGTGTTAGTCCAACAAGAGATATGTTGACATTAATTACCAAAACCACCTAGGGAGCACTTGTGCTTTCAATCTCCCCCTTTTTGGTAATTGATGGCAACATACATCAAAGCTTTAGGTAAAGATATAAAGAATAGCAAGTAAAGCTTAGGAAATATATGTAACAAGCATAGGCTCCCCCTACATGTATGCAATCATGTGAATATAGAATATAAAAACATGTGAGAGCAATAACCCTGATAGAGTAGGCAATGTGTTACATGTATCTTGGCCATATGCATCAGAGCAAAGAATTTTAAAGAAAATACCTTCATGCTCATGAGTCCTTCTTGCAAAACAGTATGTACATCAGCAAGAATTCCTCATACACATGAGTGTGATGCATATACTTACCTTGTGGTCTTGAGTTAGCTTAGGGTGAAATGAACCTGCACAAACAAGGTTAGATAACACAGGTACATCTACTAGCCAGAGCAAACAGAAGAAACCACAAGAATACCAAGACTTGGATGACATGTAGAGAGTGAGCATTGAGTACCACATTGGATTAGACATGTCCCCAAGAGTAAAGATATGCAATGAATTTGATTGATTCCTTTCCCTTAGATTTCTTGCTCCCCCTGAATCTAGCATGGGGTATTGGGAGAAGATACGGAACATAAAATCAGAGCTGAAAGATATAAATGAACATAGCTTAAGGCAAATAAGCACATGAACATGTCTTTCCCCCAAAAAGACATGTGGCATCTCTCCTCTTGAACACCAATCATCTGGGATCCTTGAGAAATACTTTCTACTTGAGTATTCTCTCCCCCTGGAGATCTCTTTCTCCCCCTTAATACTCTCTCTGATGTGATCTCTCTAAGTGATAGGCTTTGATGTGATCTCTCTCTCCCCCTTTAACATCAATTTCCAAGAAGGGTCTTCTGGAATTTGTTGTGTATGGGTTTGGTCCTTGAGTCACAACACAAAGCACTGGATAAAATTTGTGATGCTTGTAGAGGACAAGATTCATTGAGTGGAGCTGGATGTAAAAGAAACATAGAATAAGTGGCAGATTGTTTTTCCTGTTGGGAAATCGGTGGCACCGAGTGGTATGCTTCGGTTGTACCGAAAGGATTCGGTTGGACCGAAAACAAAACATCGGTGAAACCGAGTTCATCACAGAGAAAACATTTGTCACCTCACCTCACTAGACTTAAAAGGTCTCGCAAAGATTTGCAAGGAATTAACTAAAAGATTTGCAATGAATTGGATGCTGAAAATGCAGAGCAAAATAGAAAGAAAAGAATGATATCTAGATGAAGTTATTTTTTGAAAAGGGGAAACAAATATGCATGCAAAAACACAAATAATAACACGAGAGAACTTCATCTAGAGATGGTCGGTGACAAAGTCACCTATGTTAGAGTATATTGACTTAGGAGTCAAGTGAGATCACTTGATCATGGGTCATACTCATCGTTTAAGCTCAGAATGGGGTTACCATTTTTCGTTTAAGCATCTTGATGTATTCACATCTTGTCGAGTTGCTTTAGCTCATGACTTTGAGTAAAGCTTCTCTAAGATGGAATAACATACCTTGGTTGGTGGTGTTGTCCATGTAGTTGAACTTGTGTGGGTTGCTCAAGGTTGATGTAGCTCATCAAGAGTTGGGAGCACCACTTGGAATTTGAGTCCATCTACCTACATGGGTTAGTTTTTGCAAGGAAGAACACTTGTGTATCCAAAATGACAATCATGAAGCTCAATCATAGAGTTTGTCAAAAGGATATGTTAGAATGATTCCGCGCTTCCTTGTATTCAGCCACCATAGAGTAGAGACTTGGTGATGTAGATATTGCTCAAGATGTGAGTAGATTACAATCTCATGGAATTTGATTCAACCAAGTACCTACATGGGTTAGATGACATGCAAGATGCAAATATATCCAAGATATAATATATTCATCATAAGAGAGATATCATGGATTAGTCATAAGCTCATGTCTTGCATGTATCCAATGGAGTTTCTACTCCAAGTTTGAAGCATCAATGATGTTCAATTCTCCCCTCAACCTGAAAAACACTTTCTCATCAAGAGGTTTAGTAAATATATCCGCTAATTGCTTGGTGCGAACATGCTTAAGATTAATGTCACCCTTAGCAACATGATCTCGAATGAAATGATGACAAACTTCAATATGCTTAGTTCGAGAATGTTGTACGGGATTATGACCAATTTTGATAGCACTTTCATTGTCACAAAGAAATGGAACATGTTTCACATATATCCCATAATCTTTAAGAGTTTGGGTCATCCAAAGTAATTGAGCACAACATGAACCCGCGGCAATGTACTCCGCTTCGGCTATAGATAAGGATACCGAGTTTTGTTTCTTGGAGGACTAAGAAACAAGAGATC
The DNA here is from genome assembly GCA_021605145.1 of Aegilops bicornis. Lineage (NCBI taxonomy): Eukaryota > Viridiplantae > Streptophyta > Magnoliopsida > Poales > Poaceae > Aegilops > Aegilops bicornis. Next base: position 650,670,127 of record CM038669.1, read on the forward strand.
TACCAAGAAATTGACAAGTACCCAAAGTGGACTTTCTATCAACCTTGTCTCCGGCATAGTCCGAGTCGGAATAGCCAACAAGATCGAAAGAGGCCCTCTTAGGATACCAAATGCCAAAATTTGGTGTATGAATTAAGTATCTCACTATCCTTTTTACAGCCTTAAGATGACACTCTTTAGGAGCAGCTTGATATCTTGCACACATGCACACACTTAGCATAATATCGGACGCTGAAGCACATAGGTATAACAATGATCCAATCATAGAACGATAAACCTTTTGATCAACGGTTTACCATCTTTGGTCAAATCAAGATGTCCACTAGTAGGCATGGGTGTAGACATACCTTTGCATTCTTGCATATTGAACTTCTTGAATAAGTCCTTAGTGTACTTCGTTTGAGAGACAAAAGTACCTTCCTTAGTTTGCTTGATTTGCAACCCAAGAAAGAATTTGAGTTCACTCATCATTGACATCTCAAACTTCTCCGACATTAGCTTTCCAAACTTTTCACTAAAATGAGGGTTAGTTGATCCAAATATGATATCATCAACATAAATTTGGCATACAAATAATTCTCCATTAACCCTTTTAGTAAAAAGTGTGGAATCAATCTTCCCAATTTCAAAGCCTTTTTCAAGAAGAAACTTGGTCAAGCATTTATACCATGCTCTAGGAGCTTGTTTAAGACCATAAAGAGCTTTGTGAAGTTTGTAAACATGATTTGGTTTCTTAGGATTGACAAAGCGGGAGGTTGTTTAACATAAACTTCCTCCTCTATTTCACCATTTAGAAAAGCACTTTTAATGTCCATTTGGTACAAGGTGATATTATGGTGATTAGAATAGGCAAGTAAGATGCGAATGGACTCAAGTCTAGCAATGGGAGCATAAGTCTCACCATAGTCCATACCTTCGACTTGTGTGTAGCCTTGGGCGATTTAGACGTGCTTTGTTGCGAACTACTTGTCCATCTTCATCTTGCTTGTTGCGAAATACCCATTTGGTACCGATGATGTTGTGGTTGTTGTCGGGCTTCTCAACCAATGTCCAAACTTGGTTTCTCTCAAAGTTGTGTAGCTCTTCATGCATAGCATTTATCCAATCCGGATCTTCCAATGCTTCTTCTACCTTCATAGGTTCAGTGCTAGAGATGAAAGAATAGTTTTCACAAAAGTTAGCTAAACGAGTTTTAGAGCGAGTGATTCTCCCGGTTTGAATATCATTGTAGATTTGCTCGACGGGATGGTCTTTAGCAATTCTTGCTCGAACTCGTGAAAGCTTTTGCTTGGGTCTCGGTTGAACATCTTCTTCATCTTGTTCTTCTTCTTCTTCTTCTTCTTGATCTTCTTCATTGTTGGCGTTGTCATTTTCTTGTCGAGGTGGAGAAGGAGGTTGTTGATGTTCGTGATGTTCTTCCTCGTTTTCTTCATCTTGGTGTGTTCCACTTGTGGATGCTTCCGTTTCAACTCTTGGTTCACCTTGTCGTGAAGTACAAGCTTCCACTTGAACAGACGAGGTACTCTCCTTTACCTCCGTTAGATGGACCTTGCCAATAGACAAGTCTTGGATTGCTTCAAGGGTCTTTGTCTCCTACATCAATTGGCAATTGCTCTACTTTAGCCGTTAGATTCATCAAACTTCACATCTACCATCTCTTCAACCTTCCGGGTGAAATTGTTGTAGACATAGTAAGTGTGAGAGTTTGAGCCATAACCTAGTAGGAAACCTTCATGAGACTTAGGAGCAAATTTTGAACGACGATGCTTATCAAGAATGTAGCACTTTGAGCCGAATACTCGAAAGTATCCAACTTGGGGTTTGTTACCTGTGAGGAGCTCGTATGCTGTCTTGCCGAGTAGCTTGTGAAGATACAAGCGATTTGTTGCATGACAAGCCATCTCAACCGCTTCTGCCCAAAAGTGCTTCGGTGTCTTGTACTCATCAAGCATCGTTCTCGCCATTTCGATGAGCGTCCGGTTCTTCCTCTCAACAAATCCATTTTGTTGAGGTGTGTACGTTGCCGAGAACTCGTGCGAAATCCCTTCTTCATCAAGAAAGGTGTCCACATTTGCGTTCTTGAACTCCGTTCCGTTGTCGCTGCGAACCTTCTTGATCTTCACTTCAAACTGATCTTGGGCCTTCCTAGCGAAGTTTTTCAAGATCTTTTGGACCTGCGATTTATCATCGAGAAAGAACACCCACGTAAATCTTGAAAAATCATCAACTATAACTAGACCAAAAGAATTTCCACCAAGACTTTTGTAGGCGTTGGGACCAAAGAGATCCATATGAAGTAGCTCGAGTGGCCTCCTTGTGGTCATGATGTTCTTCACGGGATGCCTTCATCCGACCTGTTTACCTGCTTGACAAGCACTGCACAGTCTATCCTTATCAAATATGACAGCGTTAACTCCAAGGATATGATTTCCTTTAATAAGCTTGTCAAGGTTTCTCATGCCAATGTGACCTAGTCGTCTATGCCATAACCAACCTTTTGAGGATTTAGCAATGAAGCAAGTTTTAGGTTGTGCCTTTTTAGAGAAATCAACAATATAAAGATCACCTCTACGTATACCGGTAAAGACCATTTTATGATTGTCTCGACGAAACACCTGACAATCTACTTCAGTAAATAGGACATTTAAACCGAAATCAGCAAGTCTAGATACTGAAAGTAAGTTATAGCCAAGAGACTCAACGCTATCATGTGAGATGGCCACCTTACCGAGGCCAACCACCTTACCCTTTGAGTTGTCACCGAAAGTGACATACTTTCGAGGACTATCATTTTCAGCAAGCTTACGAAACATGTCTTTATCTCCGGTCATGTGATCGGTACATCCACTGTCAAGAACCCATTTCTTTCCTCGACACATATCCTCAAGATTTGCCATAAGACCAAAATGTCTCATTGCATCATCAAGATCGAAGTCTCTACCATCATCCTCATCATAGTATCCATGTTCAACATCGTCATGTGGTGGATCAAATCCTAGAGAGGGTAATTCATTAGAGTGAGTTTGACAAAGATCTTGCTTATGAATTCTTATAGCTTCGGAAATAATATCACCAATAATTCCAACATCTCCTTTGGCACGCATAAGGTCGGTGAGTTCAAATTGACGATCACCAAACATAGGATCACTAGTATTCATCTTACTCAAGGCAATAGACTTGTAGAGAATCTCATCTAGATTTTTCAAGGAAAAATTTGGAAAGCGTTCCTCAAGAAATTTCCATATAGTGTAGGCACACTCAAAAGTAGGCAAGATTCTAATCAAGTTTCTAGGCAAGCCTCTAATGATAAGATTAACAGTTCTAAGATTTCTAGTCATGTCAATAGATTCATCAAGGGTAGGATGCATAGGATCAACATGAGGTGCACAAGGGATAGCAATGTACTTGTTCAATTGATATTGATTGAAAATCACAAGCATCTCATTTTTCCACTCATGAAAATACTCTCCATCAAGAATAGGCACTCTATGACTAAGACTCCCCAAAGTAGACTCATCCATTTTCCTCCAATGGTGATTAAACCAAGGCAATGGAGACCAATGCTCTGATAGCACTTGTAGGATCTTGAGAAGAGGTGTCTAGAGGGGGGGGGGGGTGATTAGACACTAAGTACCAAAGTTGCAGTTTTTTAACTTATTTTTGGTTTAAGTGGAGTTTAGGCACAAGTTTGACATTCTCAATACATAACAAGCAAGCATGCAAAGAGTATATAGGCACCGGAAAATAAAGCATGCAACTTGCAAGAATGTAAAGGGAAGGGTTTGGAGGATTCAAACGCAATTGGAGACATGGATGTTTTTGTCGTGGTTCCGATAGGTGGTGCTATCGTACTTCCACGTTGGTGGAGACTTCAACCCATGTAGGGTAGCAGTTGCTTGTGAGTCCATGGAGGGCTCCACCCACGAAGGGTCCACGAAGAAGCAACCTTGTCTATCCCACCATGGCCGTCGCCCACGAAGGACTTGCCTCACTAGCGGTAGATCTTCATGAAGTAGGCGATCTCCTTGCCCTTACAAACTCCTTGGTTCAACTCCACAATCTTGTCGGAGGCTCCCAAGTGACACCTAGCCAATCTAGGAGACACCACTCTCCAAGAAGTAACAAATGGTGTGTTGATGATGAACTCCTTGCTCTTGTGCTTCAAATGATAGTCTCCCCAACACTCAACTCTCTCATAGGATTGGATTTGGTGGAAAGAAGATTTGAGTGGAAAGCAACTTGGGGAAGGCTAGAGATCAAGATTCATATGGTTGGAATGGAATATCTTGGCCTCAACACATGAGTAGGTAGTTCTCTCTCAAAAATAGGATCTCGGAAGTGTAGGCTTGTTCTGATGGCTCTCTCCACGAATGAAGAGGAGGTGGAGGGGTATATATAGCCTCCACACAAAATCTTACTGTTACACACAATCTACCAAACTCGGTGGGACCGAATCATCAAACTCGGTCAGACCGATTTAGTAAACCTAGTGACCGATAGGATTTTCGGTGGGACCGATATGCAACTCGGTAGGACCGATATGGTTAGGGTTAGGGCATAACGTAATCTCGGTGAGACCGACATACAAACTTCGGTGAGACCGAATTTGGTAATTAGCTAACCAGAGAGTTGGTCAGGCAAACTCGGTGAGACCGATTACTCAAACTCGGTGAGACCGATTTGGGTAATAAGTTAACCAGAAAGTTTGCATTGTAATCTTGGTAGTACCAATTGCACAAACTCGGTGAGACCGATTTTGGTAATGGACATATAGAGAGATTACAATCCCATCTCGGTGAGACCGAGATCCCTATCGGTGAAACCGATTTGCCTAGGGTTTGTGGCAGTGGCTATGACATCTGAACTCGGTGGCGCCGGATAGAAAGAATCGGTAGGGCCGAGTTTGACTTTAGGTTTAGGTCATATGTGGATGTGAGAAAGTAGTGGAGGGTTTTGGAGCATATCACTAAGCACATGGAGCAAAAGGCTCATTAAGCAACACCTCATCCCTCCTTGATAGTATTGGCTTTTCCTATAGACTCAATGTGATCTTGGATCACTAAAATGTAAAATGAAGAGTCTTGAGCTTGAAGCTTGAGCCAATCCTTTGTCCTTAGCATCTTGAAGGAGTTCCCACATTCTTTAGTCCATGCCACTCCATTGTTGAACTTGTCTGAAACATACTAGATAAAAGTGTTAGTCCAACAAGAGATATGTTGACATTAATTACCAAAACCACCTAGGGAGCACTTGTGCTTTCAGCAGCCCTTAGCAAGAAAGCTCTGAAGCTCCAGCCTATATATCTTTTTTATACTACTAGTACTAGAGGTGGAGTAGTGGTAGAGTAGTTTATATTTTCTCTCCAAACAGTACCAGTTAGTCGTGCTTCAAAACTGAACGGCACGCCATTAAAAAATAAAGTTGAGAAATAATGCGGCACCTCAGGCCAACGCGGCCAGATCGCATTTTGCACGAGAAATTACACACCATGTTTCGTTGACATGTGGTCCCGTTCCAACATGTCAGTGAGACGACGGCGAGTCCTTTTGTACAATTTCTGAAAGGGCGTGTAGGCCGGTGCCTCTTCGTGTACCGTGGCAAGCGGCAACCGTCCACCGACTCTTCACCTTTCCCTCTCGATTTGGAACTTACATCGACGCTCTTCCTCCCTCCTCCATTTGCCTTCACCCTTCCTTACGCCATTGTTCGATCGTCTTCTCCATGGAGGAACAAGCGGAAACGACCCGTTATTCTTGCCCGATCTGAAAGATGACGTGGTGGGGGATCTCATTGATCGGTGCGACGTCCTCACCTCGGCTAGCATGGCAGGTTCGTTCAAGCCCATTCTCGACTCAACTAATAACATCATTACAAGGAACCCAAGGGTCCAAGAGTGGTTTGATCTCCCTTATCTTCTTCGTTATAAGCCTGTTCGCTTGGGCGTGGACGACGGAGGCCTCGCCTTGTGCAAGTTGATGCCACTTGATAATGATACGTGTTATGTCAAGATGCCATCGCTTAAGGGTAAGTCCTGAGCTGGCGCAAATGGAGATTGGGTTGTTTATATTGGGTACAATTGCGAGTGGGAACTTGTGAATGTGTACACTCGTCAGCGGATTCCACTTCCAAAAAGCTCCGAGTGCCCTGAGGTTGAGCACACGGATGATCTACGTACGTTCAAATACGATCATGGTGACTGTCGTCTACTGAAGATAGCAATCTGTCGAGTTCCCAACCGCTCTTGGAATTACAAGAACTATCAAGTTGTTGTTATCTTCTACAAGCTTGTTGCCGTCCTTCGTGGTTCGACTGGATGGATATTGCTCAAAAATCAGTTTCTATACACGGATGTGTACTGTGATGCAATTGAATACGAGGATCTTGTGTTTGCTGCCACCACTCGTGGCACTATTTTTGCATGGGATCCTCGTAGTTTCGGTATGTTTGTCTTCCACCGTAATTATAATTGTTTCATCCACATGCATGCGGGTTAGCAAGTTTCCCTTTACTAATTAACCTTATGCTTGTGTTTCCAAGGTCCTGTGAAAATTCCACCACCTATACTTGAAAAAATTTATAAGCAAGGGGGAGATGCCGATGATGATGATCACGAGCATGAGGAGGAGCAGAACTTATATACTCAGTGGTGCCTGGCAACTAATTCCGATGGATCACCTCTTCTTGTCTGTATATAGTGCACTCAGACTGTTACTACTGAGGAAGCAGGTGTTGTCTCCCATGGTCGCCCTCTCTTGACCTATTCCAACACCCGTTGCATGGTATTCAAGACGGATACTAGTGTGCTAGCGCCAACACCTTCTCCCTGGTTCAGTATTGATAGTCTTGGAGCAAACTCGCTCTTCCTTGGACCAAACTATCCAATGATGGTGAAAGGCGATCCAGCTGCTGTTGACACAACGTTACTACCATTTATGAGAAGCTACTGTATCTATACCTCAGACATTTCGGTGGTTCCCTACCCTGGTCCTGATATATGCCGCTTCAGCCTGGATGATCAGTCCTGCCTTGCTCTCGATATTGACAATAGCTGGCCCTTCCCAGAGAACCTATGGTTCAAAGCAAGCGTTTCCAACGCCGAGGATTGGTTGAGTTGAAGTTCATTTCATTGCTTGTTATTTATTGTGTGATGAAAACTTTAGTATTTGCTAGAATGTTTTGTTGGAAATAATCTATAATCCAACATGTATCCTCGTTGTCGTTGTGTGTTGATGACTTGTTGTATTTAATGAATGGTACATTTCAGTTGCAAATGCATGTCATAGACTCAATTTATGAATGGTTTTCGAGTCACTTCTTGGAGTGTAAGTACCGTAGTAGTATAGCCAGCATCCGGTTAGTATATGAAGTTGCCACATCACATAGATCCAACCTAATATTGGAGTATGCTAGCCCTCCACCAGCGCGCCGCTTCAAATGGCGGAGGAAATGAGAGGTCGCGTCACCTTGTGTCCAGATCTGAGATGCCACGTGTACCAGATGAATGACTCCAAGTTCGACCACCGTGATGCTAGGTGCGAGCCAAGGAACACTGTTGGAGAGACCCCTCATAATTTTCCTACATTGGTCGCTTTGATTCATAGGATAGAATGCTATAGGAATTTTTCCCTATGTAATCATGTTTAAATTGACAATCTAGCATCCACACTAACTATTTTTTCACTACCAATGTTACTACGAAGATAGTAATTGCTATAAATGATGTGCAGCTGCAAGAGCCGCCTATATTTATTAACCATGCTCTAAAAAGGTGGACCGGCTTTGGCTATAGTAATCTTGTACTAGGTTAGTAGGTGACCTTGCGCTTGGCTCTTCTCCTCTTCCGAAAGTTGAACAATAATGATTGTACTACAGAATTACTTCTGTCAATCTGACACCAAATGAACTGCTGCACGTCCACCGCTTGTAAGCAAAAGTTTCTCCTCATGCTGCGAGCCACGCGCACGCGTTGGCGAGGGAGAAGGCATAGTAAGCAAGCTTCCCGTTGTTCTGCGAGTTGATGGGACACATCAAAGTTATTTATTAGTACTCTCTTCAAAAAGGGCCAACCATGTCCATGGCTACCATCCCGTGCTCTGTCATTGAGTACGTGCACTGATGACCCACAAGTATAGGGGATCTATCCTAGTCCTTTTGACAAGTAAGAGTGTCAAACCTAACGAGGAGCAGAAGAAAATGATAAGCGGTTTTCAGCAAGGTATTCTCTGCAAGCACTGAAATTGTAGGTAACAGATAGTTTTGTGATAAGATAATTTGTAACGAGCAACAAGTAATGAAAGTAAATAAAGTTCAGCAAGGTGGCCCAATCCTTTTTGTAGCAAAGGACAAGCCTGGACAAACTCTTATATAGATAAAAGCGCTCCCGAGGACACATGGGAATTATCGTCAAGCTAGTTTTCATCACGCTCATATGATTCGCGTTCGGTACTTTGATAATTTGATATGTGGGTGGACCGGTGCTTGGGTGCTGTCCTTACTTGGACACGCATCCCACTTATGATTAACTCCTATTGCAAGCATCCGCAACTACAAAAGAAGTATTAAGGTAAACCTAACCATAGCATAAAACATATGGATCCAAATCAACCCCTTACGAAGCAACACATAAACTAGGGTTTAAGCTTCTGTCACTCTAGCAACCCATCATCTACTTATTACTTCCCAATGCCTTCCTCTAGGCCCAAACAATGGTGAAGTGTCATGTATTCGACGTTCACATAACACCACTAGAGGAGAGACAACATACATCTAATCAAAATATCGAACGAATACCAAATTCACATGACTACTAATAGCAAGACTTCTCCCATGTCCTCAGGAACAAACGTAACTACTCACACAGCATATTCATGTTCATAATCAGAGGAGCATTAATATGCATAATGGATATGAACATATGATCTTCCACCAAATAAACCAACTAGCATCAACTACAAGGAGTAATCAACACTACTAGCAACCTACAGGTACCATTCCCAGACTTAGAGACAAGAATTGGATACAAGAGATGAACTAGGGTTTGAGAGGAGATGGTGCTAGTGAAGATGTTGATGGAGATTGGCTCCCTCCCAATGAGAGGAGCGTTGGTGATGACGATGGCGATGATTTCCCCCTCCCGGAGGGAAGTGTCCCTGGTAGAACAGCTCCGCCAGAGCCCTAGATTGGTTCCGCCAAGGTTCCGCCTCGTGGCGGCAGAGTCTCGTCCCGAAAGCTTGCTTATGATTTTTTTCTCGGATGAAAGACTTCATATAGCCGAAGATGGGCACCGAAGGGCCACCAGGGTGCCCACGAGGCAGGGGGCACGCCCAGGGGGTAGGGCGCGCCCCCACCCTCATGCCCAGGGTGTGGGTCCCCTCTGGTATTTTCTTCGCTCAGTATTTTTTACTATTCCAAAAATAACTTTCGTGGAGTTTCAGGACTTTTGGAGTTGTGCAGAATAGGTCTCTAATATTTGCTCCTTTTCCAGCCCAGAATTCCAGCTGCCGACATTCTCCCTCTTTATGTAAACCTTGTAAAATAAGAGAGAATAGGCATAAGTATTGTGACATAATGTGTAATAACAGCCCATAATGCAATAAATATTGATATCAAAGCATGATGCAAAATGGACATATCATGCACTATTCATGTGCCATCGAGGATAAAAAATATTGCATAGTACTAGGTGCCATCGAAGTGCACGACTCACTTACGCACTGCATATCTCCATTTTCTTGCATGACACACCACCTTGATGCTAGATGTCCCTCGTGTCATGGAGGCATATTGTATGATTTTGTAAAATGGAGGCATATAGATGTCCCGCGTGTCAGCAACAGGATGAACAAAGCTCATGTCTTAAACGAAAGAGTGGAAGAACATAGATTCCCGACGACCGAGAAGGAGCTACAAACCTCGGGGTGGAGCGTCTGAACTCATAATATTTTATATTATTCAGCGATATAAAATCAACAAAATCTCTCCACGTTCCTATACCATTCTATAGTATGAGAATAACTTTGAATGTAAGCCATTGATTCACTCTATCCAATGGTCATAGTTGGAAAATCCAAACAAAACCAAGCATTGGATCAACTCTTTTTTCGAGATCAACTCTTTTAGCACTTAGATTGTTGCCGCCTGCCCACCTATATATTGGCTCACGTGTGATGACCACAGGAGCTATCCACTCAGATTGTATGTTAAAAAATAAAGGTCGATAACTAATGCGGCACCTCGGGCCAACGCGGTCAGATCGCATTTTGCACGAGAAATTGCACACCATGTTTCGTTGACATGTGGTCCCGTTCCAACATGTCAGTGAGAAGACGACGAGTCCTTTTGTACAATTTCCGAAAGGATGTGTAGGCCGGGGCGCCTCTTCGTGTATCGTGATAAACTGGCAACCATCCACCGACTCTTCGCCTTTCCCTCTCGATTTGGAACTGCTGTGGCACGCTCTTCCTCCCTCCTCCATTTGCCTTCACCCTTCCTTCTGCCATTGTTCGATCGTCTTCTCCATGGAGGGAACAAGCCGGAAACGACCCCGTTATTCTTGCCCCGATCTGAAAGATGACGTGGTGGGGGAACTCATTGATCGGTGCGACGTCATCACCTCGGCTAGCATGGCAGGTTCGTTCAAGAACATTCTCGACTCAACTAATAACATCATTACAAGGAACCCAAGCGTCCAGGAGCGGTCTGATCTCCCCTATCTTCTTCGCCGTGACCCTACTGACTGGCGCGGGGACGAGGGAAGCCTCACCTTGTGCAAGTTAATGCCGCTTGATAATGATACGTATCATGTTAAGATGCCATCGCTTGAGGGCAAGGCTTGGGCAGGTGCAAATGGAGATTGGGTTGTTTAAATTGGGTACAATTGTGAGTGGGAACTTGTGAATGTGTAGACTCATCAGTGGATTCCACTTCCAAAAATCTCCGAGTGCCCTGAGGTTGAGCACACATATGATCTACGTACGTTCAAATATGATCATGGTGACTGCCATCTACGAAAGATAGCAATTTCTCGAGTTCCCAACCGTCTTGGAATTACAAGAACTATCAAGTTGTTGCTATCTTCGACAAGCTTGTTGCCGTCCTTCGTGGTTCGATTGGATGGATATTACTCAAAAATCAGTTTCTATACACGGATGTGTACTGTGATGCAATTGAATACGAGGGTCTTGTGTTTGCTGCCACCACTCATGGCACTGTTTTTGCATGGGATCCTCGTAGTTTTGGTACGTTTGTCTTCCACCGTAATTATAATTGTTTCATCCACATGCATGCGAGTTAGGAAGTTTCCCTTCTCTACTAATTAACCTTCTTCTTGTGTTTCCAAGGTCCTGTGAACATTCCACCGCCTATACTTGAAAAAAAAATTTATAACCAAGGGGAGATTAAGATGGTGATGATCACGAGCATGAGGACGAGGAGGGCCCATATACTCGATGGCGCTCGAAACTTTCGATGGATCACCCCTTCTTGTCTGTATACAGCCCACTGCTGATGTTACTACTGAGGGAGCAGGTGTTGTCTCCCATGGTCGCACTCTCCGTACCTATTCGAACACCCGTTGCATGGTATTCGGGATGGATACTAGTGTGCTAGCGCCAACACCTTCTCCCTGGTACAGTATTGATAGTCTTGGAGAAAACTCGCTCTTCCTTGGACAAAACTATCCAATGATGGTGAAAGGCAATCCAACTGTTGTTGACACAACATTACTACCATTTATGAGAAGCAACTGTATCTATGCGTCGGACATTGCGTTGGTTCCCTACCCTGGTTGTGATATAGTAGGCCGCTTCAGCCTGGATGATCAGTCCTGCGTTGGTCTCGAGATTGACAGTAGCTGGCTCTTCCGAGAGAATTGCTTGTGCTTCAAAGCAAGCATTTCCAATGCCGAGGATTGGTTGAGTTGAAGTTCATTTCATTGCTTGTTATTTGTTGTGTGATGAAAACTTTAGTATTTATAATGTATCCTCATTGTCTTTGTGGGTTGATGACCTGTTGTATGTAATAAAATGATATGCCTGTGATAAACTTACTAAATTTATGAATGGCTATCGAGTCGCTTCTCTGAGTGGGTGCTGCGACGAGGCAAAAAAATATTTTCCGAATACATAATTGTACATGCATTGCAACAGGTTATCGGATGAGGCCAATCAACAATAGTACACTATTTGTACTAGCTTCACATGCTGCACTATCTCTACGTCTACGTACGTAATACAACAAGTTTTAAACTTGAGACCAGCCACCCATCCTCACAAAGAACACTTTTTAACCTAGCACAGACTCCAGGAAATTTGGCCACAGTGTGAGGTGGGCCATATGTTAATGTGTTCGCTGTACGTAACCAGCACCTCGAATCCTCGATAGGAGTAGTAGTAGTAGGAGTAGTAGGGTGGCATGGGCCAGAACAAGCATTCACGTCCAGGAGTACGGCACACGCCACCAGCACGACTTCCATCTGACACCATATTTCTTGGAGTCCATGCTACAACAATCTCTTCAACCTCGTCGTTTCTCTAACTCAGCCATCGCGCAACGGGTGAGGTGTGGGTTTGCCGATAGTCGGTTTCCTCAACTGCGGTCCCACTTGTAAGGCCGACTCCAACGCACGACCCCAAACGGACCTCCGTTTTGCCCGGATTCTGTCCGTTTGGGTAGGGCAATGGGGTCGTGTCTGGGCCATTTCTCGGATGCGGTGGTCGTGCGCCGAACCCGTGACTGCATCCCGGCCGCGTACATTTTTCTTTGCAAACACATATATTTTTTTCATCATTGATTTTGGTACATGGAAATACATCACCAAAATTTTGACTAGAAAAGCAAGACCAAAGAAAACAAGAATTACAAGAATACATTTTAGAAGATATCCAATTTCCATAACTGCTCCTGTAAGTTGGATTAGTGCCTTCTCGATGCATTCATTGTTGATCTGCGGAGGCTCGATCTTGCGTGCTTCTTTCTTCTTCGAATGTAAAGAAGTAGACGTGTCTAGGCTCTATTCTATCAACAAGTGCACTAGTCTCATCTCTAGCCTCTATGCTAGCTAAAAGTGCTAGAACATCTACTAAATTGCGCTCTATCAATATATCGCTGTACTCTTCTTCCCAATACCAAAACTTGCATCCATTCTACACAATAAAATTTTAAGTTAGCACAACTAGTCTAGTCCGAGAGCACAACGAAAGATTTGGTCGAGTTCTTCCTCCTTTGTCGACACGTGGGACATCCGGCATCCAGGTCGTGTCATGCAAGAAAATAGAGTGGTAGGTGAAGCCACGTGATGTGCATCTTGGGTTAAACTGTAAATAGAATCTTACTACTCTTGAGTAACCCCAAAAGCAGCCACCAGAGATCTTTATTGGATTTTTTTTCATCACCAGCACGTCGAGGTGAAAGATGTGCAGGTTCAGTGGGTCCTCTTGCGTTTTCACTGACATGTGGGACCTCATATGAGCAAACAGACGATGGGCTCCGCGCGTCTGCTGGCTGGCTGAGAAGAGAGATAGAGGAGGGCTGAGCACGGACTCCAGGGCGACGCGAACACGGCAGGATTTTCCTTTTGAACTTGTAACTTGTAAAATTTGGTTCTACTCCATGGGGCGACCGATAGATAGAAATAACGAGTTCCCCTAGAGTAATGAGAAGTTTGGTTCTGGCGCGGTTCATGCATGGAGTACGTAGGAAAATTATGAAGTTGATGCGAAAGGTAAGATAATTACTAGTAGTACCATATACTACTACATGGATTTGATGGAAATATAAAGATACATACGGATCCATCAACGACATCCTCACACCCTAGTGCACCGGGTCACCAACCGACGTGTGAGCAGCAGCGGCGTTGGCGGCAAGCTCAACTGCTTCTGAACAATGACGTCCAAGGTTGCCCTGCGGTCTAAGAAGGCCAGCGTCCTATCGTCGTCCTCTTGCATGTAGTAGTCCTTGTGGACGATTTGCGCGTAGACGTGGGTGATTATGTCAATGGTGTCTTGCTGCGCCAGGCGCTGCGCAGTGAGCGCAACCTCGAGGTGGACATTCGCCGGCGCGACGGCGGCAGTCGCAGGGCCGCCAGTGCGTCGAAGAGGTTGTCACCATAGAGGCCGTTGAGGGTGGCAGGCATCGCAGAGCCTGGGCGCGTGGGCTGGAGGCATACGTCAAGGTCATCCGTGAGCTTCTTGACGACGATGAACTTGACGAGGAAGCCGATGAGGACCTCGTCGAACAAGGAGACAAAGCTGTCGTCCAAGCGGCCCCTCGCCCTGGCGGCCTCAAGCACTACCTGGAGACGTTCCTCGGTGACGGGCCATAGGCCAGCGTCGTGGACCATCTGGCATAGTCGGCTGATGCTCGCGCTCATCGCCTCTATGGGTCTAGCTTCTAGTCAACTGATCTTGTGATTGGAGTGATCACTCTTTCCCTTGGGTGCGTAGGTGCGTAGGATTTTGTAGATTGGACTGGCAGGAGCCTTTATATGAGAAGTGCAGACTGCGTTGAATTCACGTGCGTGTTGGCCATCTACTCCTCGCCCCTCTACTGCACCTGCCTTTGGCTGTATGACAGGTTGGCCAGCCACCCGTTGGACCCACGCGTCATACACCCAAAGGCAGGTGCAGTAAGTCAATGAAGCTGCGTCCCTGAGGGAGTCCTGGATTAGGGATTGTCCGGATGGCCGGACTATGACCTTTGGCCGGACTCCTGGACTATGAAGATACAAGATTGAAGACTTCATCCCGTGTCCGAATGGGACTTTCCTTGGCGTGGAAGGCAAGCTTGGCGATACGGATATGCAGATCTCCTCCCATTGTAACCGACTCTATGTAACTCCTAACCTCTCCCGGTGTCTATATAAACCGGAGGGTTTTAGTCCCGTGATCGAACAACAATCATACCATAGGCTAGCTTCTAGGGTTTAGCCTCTCTGATCTCGTGGTAGATCTACTCTTCGACTACCCATATCATCAATATTAATCAAGCAGGAGTAGGGTTTTACCTCCATCGAGAGGGCCCAAACCTGGGTAAAAACATCGTGTCCCTTGTCTCCTGTTACCATTCGCCTAGACGCACAGTTCGGGACCCCCTACCCGAGATCCGCCGGTTTTGACACCGACATTGGTGCTTTCATTGAGAGTTCCTCTGTGTCATCATCTTTAGGCCCGATGGCTCCTCCGATCGTCAACAACGATGCGGTCCAGGGCGAGACTTTTCTCCCCGGACAGATCTTTGTATTCGGCGGCTTTGAACTGCGGGCCAATTCGTTTGGCCATCTGGAGCAGATCGAAAGCTACGCCCCTGGCCATCAGGTCAGATTTGGAAGTTTGAACTACACGGCCGACGTTCGCGGAGACTTGATCTTCGACGGGTTCGAGCCACAACCAAGCGCGCCCGCATCACGATGGGCATGATCTAGCTCTGCTACCGGTCAAAGGCCTCGAGGCCGCATGTGTCCGCTCCGACCCTTAGCTCGGAGCCGACTGCGCCAATCGAGGACGGGTGGCTGGACAGCGCCTCGGGGGCTGCAATCTCTACGGCGATCGAGCCGAACACCATACATGTCCTTTGCGAAGCTCGTGACTCCAAGGTGTCGGACTCCTCTCCGGACTCCGAACCTTCCGTGCCCCTACCAATAAAATCCGATTGGGCGCCGATCATGGAGTTCACCATCATGGACATCTTCGACTTCGCCCTTCGGCGACATTCTGAATTCACTAAAGTCTCTCTCTTTATCAGGAGAGCCCTGGCCGGACTATGGTCAGCAAGGTTGGGATGCGGACGACGAAGAAATTCAAAGCCCACCCACCACCCACTTTGTAGCCACTGTCGATGATTTAACCGACATGCTCGACTTCGACTCCGAAGACATCGACGGTATGGACGACGGCGCAGAGATTTACCAAGAACCAGCGCCACAGGCACTGGAAGGCCACCTTGTCGTATGACATATACATGGTGGACACCCCAAAAGAAGGGAATAGCGATGGAACAACGGAGGATGACCCCTCCAAGAAGAAGCCTAAGCGCCGGCGTCAGCGGCGCCACTCTAAATCCCGCCAAAGCAAAAACGACGATTCCGGCACGGGAGACAATAACACCCGGACAAGGCCGAAGACAACCCCTCCAGCAGGATTCAAAGACAGGAGGATGGAGAAGCCAGCCCTCATGAGAGAGCGGCAGGAAGAGAGGTAGAGGACGATAATTACATGCCTCCCTCCGAAGATGAGGCAAGCCTCGACGACGACGAATTTGTCATGCCTGAGGATCCCGTCGAACAAGAGCGTTTCAAACGCAGGCTTATGGCCACGGCGAGCAGCCTCAAGAAAAAACAGCAACAGCTTAAGGCTCACCAAGACTTGCTAGCCGACAGATGGACTGATGTCCTTGCGGCTGAAGAGTACGAACTCGAACGCCCCTCCAAGAGCTACCCAAAACGCAGGCTGCTACCCCGATTAGAGGCGGAAGCACCTAGACCTACATCACCAGCGCATGATGCGGCCGACCGGCCACCTCGTGGCCGCGATAGAGAGGCCTCTCGGCCCTCCACTCAAGCCGCACCCCGACTCGCTCAAAGAATACCAAGGCACGGGGAAATGCGCCAGACCTGCGAGATATATTGGAGGACAGGGCAAGGCAAACAAGATCAATCTATGGATCGCGTGGGCGCCCCACGACACATGACGATAACCGTCATGCCGGATATGGTAAAACTGGCCGGGCCGAACACAGTAGACAAAGCTCATTTGAGCTACGTCGTGATATAGCCCAATACAGAGGCGCCACACACCCACTATGCTTCACAGATGAAGTAATGGATCATCAAACCCCGAGGGTTTCAAACCCGTAAACATCGAATCATACGATGGCACAACAGACCCTGCGGTATGGATCGAGGACTATCTCCTTCATATCCACATGGCCCGCGGCGACGATCTACACGCCATCAAATACCTCCCACTCAAGCTTAAAGGACCAGCTCGGCATTGGCTTAACAGCTTGCCAGCAGAATCAATTGGTTGTTGGGAGGACCTGGAAGCCGCAATCCTCGACAACTTCTAGGGCACCTATGTGCAACCACCAGACGCCGATGACCTAAGCCACATAATTCAGCAGCCAGAGGAATCGGCCAGACAATTCTGGACACGGTTCCTAACCAAGAAAAATCAAATAGTCGACTGTCCGGACGCAGAGGCCCTTGCAGCCTTCAAGCATAACATCCGTGACGAGTGGCTTGCCCGGGACCTAGGACAGGAAAAGCCGAAATCCGTGGCAGCCCTCACAACACTCAAGACCCGCTTTTGCGCGGGAGAAGACAGCTGGCTAGCTCGTAGTAATAACATGACCAAGAGCCCTGGTAATTCGGATACCAAGGACAACATTGGCAGGTCGCGTCGCAACAAGCAAAAGCGCCCGCATTAACAGCGACAATGCCGAGGATACGACGATTAATGCCGGATTCGAGAGGCTCTAAACCGGTCAGCGGAAAAAGCCATTCAAAAAATACTCCGGGCCCGCCCAATTTGGACCGAATACTCAATCGCCGTGCGGATACACGGCACCCGAAAAACCAGCCAACCACAACAACAGGGATTGTTGGGTGTTCAAGCAGGCAGGCAAGTTAAACGCCGAAAACAATGACAAGGGGCTGCATAGCGATGACGAGGAGGAGCCCCGGCCATCGAACAATAGGGGACAGAAGAGCTTCCCCCACAAGTGCGGACGGTAAACATGATATACGCAACCCACATACCCAAAAGGGAGCGGAAGTGTGCACTCAGGGACGTATATGCGATGAAGCCAGTCGCCCCAAAGTTCAACCCGTGGTCCTCTTGCCCGATCACTTTTGATCGAAGGGACCACCGCACTAGCATCCGCCATGGCGGATTCGCCGCATTGGTTCTAGACCCAATCATTGACGGATTTCACCTAACTAGAGTCTTGATGGACGGCGGCAGCAGCCTGAACCTGCTTTATCAGGATACAGTGCGAAAAATGGGCATAGATCCCTCAAGGATTAAACCCACAAAGACGACCTTTAAAGGCATCATACCAGGTGTAGAGGCCAACTGTACAGGCTCAGTTACACTTGAGTGGTCTTCGGATCCCCGGATAATTTCCGAAGCGAGGAGTTAATCTTCGACATAGTCCCGTTCCGCATTGGCTATCACGCGATCGCCGGACGAACCGCATTTGGTAAAGTTCAATGCGGTGCCGCACTATGCATACCTCAAGATCAAGATGCCAGGCCCTCGAGGAGTCATTACGGTCAATGGAAACACCGAACGCTCTCTCCGAACGGAGGAGCATACGGCGGCCCTCGAGGCGGAAGTACAAAGCAGCCTCTCAAGGCAATTCTCCAGTCCGGCCATCAAACGTCCGGACACCGTCAAGCGCGCCCGGAGTAACCTACAACAAGACCGCCTGGCACATTCCGAGCACGCCAGAGTAATGCGGCCCCAACCCCAGCCCTCGCGAAATTGCGAACCAAGATTACGCGTACATAACTACGCTCTGGAAATACCATGGGCATAGGGGAGGGGCACGACCACGGCATGCCCAAAATGCGGCTCAACCGCACTGTGGGCTCCTAATTTTGTCATTCTTTTTTCTTACTTTCAAGATACTCCACTTTACAGGAGGCCTGTCCGTAGTACAATCGCCAACACATGATGCAACAGCCAGGAAGCGTAAAGCTACGCCGAGTGTCCAAGTGGTCTCTATAACGAGCAGTATACTTGTTTCACATATCATCCCGCAGCTCGCCCCTGGAGGGGGACATGTTAAATAGTCCCATCTCTTGCTTATCGCACTATTTGTATCGTTCTGCTTTTACCGCAGACTTTTCGAATAAACAATACATAGCTTTTATCTATTATTGCATTCCTTTTTTTATAAAAATATGTTCAGTTATGACATTATGCAACCGTACACTTTGGTACGGCCAATACACCAGGGGCTTATGTACCCCAGAATATGGTGTGAGAAGTCCGAACACTCTGATGAGTGCGGCACCTAACATATAGCATTATATGCATCGGCTCCGAATCATGTCTTGGGTCAATACTTGGGTTTGCCGGCTCCCATGTTTTGGTACCTTACGTTCCGTTATATCGGCTAAGGTAGCACTAGGAGAACCACTGCGATTGTGCCCTGCTGAGCTGGGCTAAGCACCTCAGGGGAGAAAGCTAAAACTGACCGTCATGATAGGGCGAGAGCTGGTCGCTGTTCGAGAGGTTTTCGAGTCCCTAAAGACTTATGCCGCTTAGAGCGAGGAGTCGTCTTTGTCCGTTCTAGGCATGGATAGCGCCCCGAACTCGGTCTTCCGAATACTAGGGGCTTCGCCGCAATGTTAAATTATAGAATTCTATGGCTAAGTGAGAGTGTTCAAGCATTATAGTCCGATTGCCTTGTTCGTTGTGTTGAGCACCTCCCTCGAAGGACCCAATAATGAGAAAAAGAGCGCTCAAGTTTATCCCGAACACCCCAGCACTCGTGGCATGGGGGCAGAAGCCGATGACTCGCCATCTCTCAAATTTAATAAACAGCCGCATGAAGGTAATATTTTAAATTCAAAAGCGTTGCTTAGCGCATATGAACAAGTTTTCAGCGTACAGGATCACAAATGCGACTTTACTCAAAAATTACATCTTTGGAGCACTCATCCGCTATACGGCGGGCACCTCTCAGGACGTCCTCATAATACATCTCGGGCTTGCGATGCTCCTTGCCCGACGGTGGTCCGTCCGTCACAAGCTTCTCAGCGTCCGTCTTGCCCCAATGCACTTTAGCACGGGCAAGGGACCTATGGGCACCTTCGATGCATACGGAGCGCTTGATGACTTCAAGCCTTGGACAGGCATCCGCCAGCTGCCTTACCAGCCCGAAGTAGCTCCCAGGCATGGCTTCCCCACGCCACAGCCGGACAATGAGACCCTTCATGGCCTGTTCGACCACCTTATGGAGAACGACCAGCTGCTTCAGCTGGTCGCTAAAGGGCACCGGCTGTTCGGCCTCAGCATACTGAGACCAGAACACCCTCTCCGTCGAGCTCCCCTCTTCGGCTCGGTAGAATGCGGCAACTTCGGACACACTGCGGGGAACATCTGCGAATGCTCCTGGAGAGCTCCGGACTCGGGTAAGTAACAAGTAATTCACTTTCACGTGCTTGCTTTGCATAAAGAATGCCTTACCTGCCGCTATCTTCTTCATCGCCTCAATTTCCTGGAGGGCTTTTTGGGCTTCGGCCTTGGCAGATTTGGCGCTCTCAAGCGCCGAGGCGAGCTTGGACTCTCGAGTCTTTGAGTCAAGCTCCAAACTCTCGTGTTTTTCCACGAGAGCCTGGAGCTCTTGCTGCACCTCCGCCACTCGCACCTCCTGCTTTTCTCGCTGGGTATGCTCCACGGCCGCATTTTGTTCGGCCTTGGACAACGCTTCCTTCAGGGTCGCCACCTGGGTTGTGGCCCCTGTAATACTCACGTTGGTCCTGTCATTTTTTGCAACCACATATTTTTTATATACTTACATAAGGTATTACTTACCTTCCTTGTCCTCGAGCTACTTCTTGGCAAGGCCGAGCTCGTTCTCGGATCGCTTTCGAGGCTCTGCTTCAATGCATTGACCTCCATGATCAAGGCGGGCAGAGGTCAGCAAAGACAACCTGCATTCCCATATTGACATACTTATGTTAGACTCCTGCGTATATCTTTTTGATACTCAGTTCGGCTTTTCTTTCCGAACACCAAACTGAGCATCAGGGGCTACTGTCTATGCGGTAATATTTTTACATATCTTAAACACATACCTCAAAGCCTGTTAGAAGGCTGGAACATGCTTCAGTCCGCCCGCTCTTGGCGGACTGAACCTTCTGGATCACCACACTCATAATAGTGCGGTGCTCCTCGTCGATGGAGGCGCCGTTAAGCACCTCCAGCAGATTATCCGGTGCCTCCGGTTGGACGGAGGTCACCGGCGTCGTAGGCTCGTCCTTCTTAGTAGGGGGACGCCTGCCGGATTCCGGAACCATTGAAGGTTCCGGTGCAGTGTCCGGCCCAGGGCCGGACTTGGAGCCCTTGGGGGTCTTACCCCCTTTGCGCCTGGAGCCTGGGAGGCCGCCTTGCCGCGCCTCCAGGACCACCTCCTCCTGTCTTGGACCCTTTTGGGACTCCCCCTCGACATCATCCGCTGGGCGAGGGGAGGAGGCAGCCGGAAGTGAAGTGCTATTCACATCCGACGAACCCAGGGAGCCGCTCGACGAAGCATCGAGCCCGGCCTTGGGCGGACTGCATGATTATATTCGGCGTTAGAAGATACTGTGCAACAGAGGATCGCCGTGAGTTATTCTGGTATCCAGATACTCACGATTTTGCCAGGGGCTTGGCCCTGGATGGCCACTCCTCTTCGCCATCGTCGGCGTTGGTGGAGTAGTCCGGAGGGAGGGTTCTTCCCTTTTTGGACCCTCCGCCCCTCCCCCCAGTTGGGGCGGCCTTCCTTTTCATTCCTCCCCCCGCTGGAGGGGGAGAGGCTTCTTCTTCTTCCTCCTCGTCTTCATAGGAGGAGTGCGCCTCGGAGTCATCGGACGATGAATCCGGCACCACCGGGCGCCGGGAACTCTTTCGAGTTCCCGTGGCCTTCTTCTTGGACTTCTTCTCCGGCACCACGTAAGGTGCTGGGACTAGCAGCCCCGTCAAGCGCGCGTCCGCTGGGTCTTCGGGCAAGGGAGCCGGACAGTCAATCTGTCCGGACATCTTCTGCCAATCCTGTCAAAGGTAAGGGAGTTTAGATCCCACATAGAATCAAACTATGGAAAACAAGTAATACGTAAAGGGTAAAATAGCTTACCGCGTTGGCTTGATGCTGCGCGCTAAATCCGCGATCCTCGGTAGCGGATGCGGGGGCCTCGGCGCCCTTGAAAAGCACCTTCCAGGCGTCTTCGTACGTAGTGTCGAAGAGCCTATTCAGGGTTCGGTGCTGTGCCGGATCGAGCTCCCACAAACTGAAAGCCCGTTGTTGGCACGGGAGGATCCGGCGGATGAGCATGACCTGGACCACGTTGACGAGTTTGAGCTTCTTGCTCACCAGGTTTTGGACGCAGGTTTGGAGTCCGGTCAGCTCCTTTGAATTACCCCACGACAAGCCCGTCTCTTTCCAGGAGGTGAGCCGTGTAGGGAAGCCAGATCGGAATTCGGGGGCCGTTGCCCATTCAGGGTCACGCGGCTCGGTGATGTAGAACCACCCCGATTGCCACCCCTTTATGGTCTCCACGAAGGAGCCCTCGAGCCATGTAACGTTGGGCATCTTGCCCACCATGGCGCCTCCGCACTCCGCTTGGCGGCCACCCACTACCTTCGGTTTGACATTGAAGGTCTTCAGCCATAAGCCGAAGTGGGGCTGGATGCAGAGGAAGGGCTCGCACACGATGATGAACGTCGAGATATTGAGGATGAAGTTCGGGGCCAGATCGTGGAAGTCCAGTCCGTAGTAGAACATGAGTCCCCGGACAAATGGGTGAAGTGGGAAACCTAGTCCGCGGAGGAAATGGGTGAGGAACACCACCCTCTCATGGGGCCTGGGGGTGGGGATGAGCTGCCCCTTGTTGGGGAGCCGGTGCTCGATGTCATTAGACAAGTATCCGGCTTTCCTCAGCTTCTTGATGTGTCCCTCCGTGACGGAGGAGACCATCCACTTGCCTCCCGCTCCGGACATGGCTGGAGAAGGTTGAGGTAAGGTGTGCGGACTTGGGCGCTGGAGCTCGAGTGCGCGAAAATGGATAAGCAAAGGAGGAAGAAGGCGTAGATGGAAAAGGTGGATCCTTATCCCCTTATATGGGCGGACGAAACTATGTGCCCCCACCAGCCTGGTAAAACTCGCTTATCTCCCAAGCGCCGTAAATTAATGGCACGGTTGGGTTACCCACGCCCGTATTGATGAGAATCCCGGAATAAGGGGACACGATCTCTGCTTCAACAAGACGTGCCAAGGAAACCGCCTCGCTAAGTGCTTGTTGAGGAGGACAGATAAAACGATTAGAATAAAGGCTTGGCGTGGTGTGATGTCACGCCATGCGGAATACGCCAACAGGTTGAATTTGTGTAAATATTATTCTCTCTACGGTGGTATGTGGAAATTATTTTGCAGAGCGGACACTATCCTTGTGTTCAAAATCTTCTATGAAGTATTCGAGGAGGAACCCGCCTTGCAATGCGAAGACATTCTGCGCCGGACTCGTTATCATTGAAGCCTGGTTCAGGGGCTCTTGAGGAGTCCTGGATTAGGGGTGTCCGGATGGCGATACTATGACCTTTGGCGGACTCTGGACTATGAAGATACAAGACTGAAGACTTCGTCCCGTGTCCGGATGGGACTTTCCTTGGCGTGGAAGGCAAGCTTGGCGATAAGGATATGCAGATCTCCTCCCATTGTAACCGACTCTATGTAACCCTAACCCTCTCCGGTGTCTATATAAACCGGAGGGTTTTAGTCCGCAGGACGGACAACAATCATACCATAGGCTAGCTTCTAGCGTTTAGCCTCTCTGATCTCGTGGTAGATCTACTCTTGTACTACCCATATCATCAATATTAATCAAGCAGGAGTAGGGTTTTACCTCCATCGAGAGGGCCCGAACCTGGGTAAAAACATCGTATCCCTTGTCTCCTGTTACCATCCGCCTAGACGCACAGTTCGGGACCCCCTACCCGAGATCCGCCGGTTTTGACACCGACAGTCCCCCTCCTTGCCCGTGCATGCTTTCAATGACTTGAGACTACCAAACATCACATGCGGTGGTTAGTTCATCGCATGTAATCCTATTAAGTACAAAAAGACATTAAGTTACCTCGCCGATAGGAATAAAACAATACACTATGTATTTATTTACAGAGGGAGTAGTACATTTTTTGTGACATGCATTACTAGATATTGCTAGTCAAATACTAAATCCAGATGGACATGGTAGTACTACTAAATGCATACGGTGGTGCTAGTACTGGTACTAGTAGTAGTAGTACTACTACCAATGTAGTAGCACTGTACTACCTGTTGTGCAAATTATTACGTGCTGCTCCTCACAGTGAAGTGACAAGACCCTACGCTAGAGATGACATCTGAGTATGGCGCCGTGTTCGGCATACTGATATGTCTTGAGCTTGCGTTGGTTTTCCCCGAAGAGGAGAGGATGATGCAGCAGAGTAGCGTAAGTATTTCCCTCAGTTTTTGAGAACCAAGGTATCAATCCAGTAGGAGGCCACGCGCAAGTCCCTCGTACCTACACAAAGCAAATAACTCCTCGCAACCAACACGAATAGGGGTTGTCAATCCCTTCACGGTCACTTACGAGAGTGAGATCAGATAGAGATGATAGATAATATTTTTGGTATTTTTGGTATAAAGATGCAAAGTAAAATAAAATGGCAAAGTAAAGAGCAAAGCAATAATAAAGCATAGGAAGATTAATATGATGAAAATAGACCCGGGGGCCATAGATTTCACTAGTGGCTTCTCTCAAGAACATAAGTATTTTACGGTGGGTGAATGAATTACTGTTGAGCAATTGACAGAATTGAGCATAGTTATGAGAGTATCTAGGTATGATCATGTATATAGGCATCACGTCCGAGACAAGTAGACCGACTCCTGCCTGCATCTACTACTATTACTCCACTCATCGACCGCTATCCAGCATGCATATAGAGTATTAAGTTAATGAAAACAGAGTAACGCCTTAAGCAAGATGACATGATGTAGAGGAATAAATTCATGCAATATGATAAATACCCCATCTTGTTATCCTCGATGGCAACAATACAATACGTGCCTTGCAACCCTTTACATCCTTTGGGTAAGGACACCGCAAGATTGAACCCAAAGCTAAACACTTCTCCCATTGCAAGAACTACCAATCTAGTTGGCCAAACCAAACGGATACTTCGAAGAGACTTGCAAAGATAACTCAATCATACATAAAAGAATTCAGAGAAGATTCAAATATTGCTCATAGATAATCTTGATCATAAACCCACAATTCATCGATCTCAACAAACACAACTCAAAAAGAAGATTACAACGAATAGATCTCCACGAGAGAGGGGGAGAACATTGTATTGACATCCAAAAAGAGAGAAGAAACCATCTAGCTACTAACTATGGACCCGAAGGTCTGAAGTAAACTACTCACACTTCATCGGAGAGGCTATGATGATGATGTAGAAGCCCTCCGTGGTGGAATCCCCTTCATGGGAGCTCCGGAACAGGCCCCAAGATGGGATCTCGTGGATACAGAAAGTTGCAGCGGTGGAATTAGGTTTTTGGCTTCGTATCTGATCTGACGGGGGTACGTAGGTATATATAGGAGGAAGGAGTACGTCGGTGGAGCTTTGGGGGGCCCACGAGGCAGGGGGCGCACCCTTGGAGGGGGGCACCCTCCACCCTCGTGGCCGCCTCCCTCCTTTCTTGACCGAGGGTCCAAGTCTCCTGGATCTTATCCGATGAGAAAATCACGTTCCCGAAGATTTCATTCCGTTTGGACTCCGTTTGATATTCCGTTTCTTCGAAATACTGAAATAGGCAAAAAACAACAATTCTGGGCTGGGCCTCCGGTTAATAGGTTAGTCCTAAAAGTAATATGAAAGTGGAAAATAAAGCCCAACATAGTCCAAAACAATAGATAATATAGCATGGAGCAATCAAAAAATATAGATACGTTGGAGATGTATCAGGCATACTAACAAAGCAATCATGTCTTCTCAAAATAACATGGCCAAAGAAAGTTATCCCTACAAAATCATATAGTCTGGCTATGCTCTATCTTCACCACACAAAGTATTTAAATCACGCACAACCCCGATGACAAGCCAAGCAATTGTTTCATACTTTTGACATTTTCAAAACTTTTTCAATCTTCACGCAATACATGAGCGTAAGCCATGGATATAGCACTATATGTGGAATGGAATGGTGGTTGTGGAGTAGACAGAAAAGGGGAAGATAGTCTCACATAAACTAGGCGTATCAACGGGCTATGGAGATTCCCATAAATAGATATCATTGTGAGTGAGTAGGGATTGCCATGCAACGGATGCACTAGAGCTATAAGCATATGGAAGCTCAACAAAAGAAAATAAGTGGGTGTGCATCCAACTCGCTTGCTCATGAAGACCTAGGGCAATTTGAGGAAGCCCATCATTGGAATATACAAGCCAAGTTCTATAATGAAAATTTTCCACTAGTATATGAAAGTGACAAAATAGGAGACTCTCTATCATGAAGATCATGGTGCTACTTTGAATCACAAGTGTGGTAAAAGGATAGTAACATTGTCCCTTCTCTCTTTTTCTCTCATTTTTTTTTCATTGGGCCTTTTCTCTTTTTTTGGCCTCTTTTTTTTCGTCTGGAGTCTCATCCGACTTATGGGGGAATCATAGTCTCCATCATCCTTTCCTCACTTGGGACAATGCTCTAAAAATGATGATCATCACACTTTTATTTTTCTTATAACTCAACAATTACAACTCGATACTTAGAACAAAATATGACTCTATGTGTATGCCTCCGTGATGTGCGGAATATGCAATGATTCATAAGTGACTTGTATGAAAGAATTATGTTTGGTGGCTTTGCCACAAATACGATGTCAACTAAATGATCATGCTAAGCAATATGACAATGATGGAGCGTGCCATAATAAACGGAACGGTGGAAAGTTGCATGGCAATATATCTCGGAATGGCTATGGAAATGCCATGATAGGTAGGTATGGTGGCTGTTTTGAGGAAGGTTTTATAGTGGATGTATGATACCGGCGAAAAGTGCGCGTTATTAGAAAGGCTAGCAATGGTGGAAGGGTGAGAAAAGTGCGTATAATCCATGGACTCAACATTAGTCATAAAGAACTCATATACTTAATGCAAAAATCTACAAGTTATAAAAGCAAAGTATTACGCACATGCTCCTAGGGGGATAGATTGGTAGGAAAAGACCATCGCTCGTCCCCGACCGCCACTCATAAGGAAGACAATCAATAAATAAATCATGCTCCGACTTCATCACATAACGGTTCACCATACGTGCATGCTACGGGAATCACAAACTTTAACACAAGTATTTCTCAAATTCACAACTACTCAACTAGAATGACTCTAATATTATCACCTCCATATCTCAAAACAATTATCAAGCATCAAACTTTTCTTAGTATTCAACGCACTCAAAAGAAAGTTTTACAAATCTTGAATACCAAGCATATTATTATTTTAAGAAAATTACCATGCTATTTAAGACTCTCAAAATAATCTAAGTGAAGGATGAGAGATCAATAGTTTCTTTAAAACAAATCCACCACTGTGCTCTAAAAGATATAAGTGAAGTACTAGAGCAAAACTATAAAGCTGAAAAGATATAAGTGAAGCACATAGAGCAAAACTATAAAGCTCAAAAGATATAAGTAAAGCACATAGAGTATTAATTCCAATTCATGTATGGCTCTCTCAAAAGGTGTGTACAGCAAGGATGATTGTGGTAAATTAACAAGCAATGACGCAAATAATACAAGACGCTCCAAGCAAAACACATATCATGTGGTGAATAAAAATATAGCCCCAAGCTTTGACTTTTTGGTTTCCTTGGATTATCTTGGGGATTCCATGGGCATCCCCAAGCTTAGGCTCTTGCCACTCCTTGTTCCATAATCCATCAAGAAAATTTCACCCAAAACTTGAAAACTTCACAACACAAAACTCAACAGAAATCTCGTGAGCTCAGTTAGTGAAAGAAAACAAAAGACCTCTTCAAGGTACTGTAATGAACTCATTCTTTATTTATATTGGTGTTAAACCTAATGTATTCCAACTTCTCTATGGATTATAAACTATTTTATTAACCATAGATTCATCAAAATAAGCAAACAACACACGAAAAACAGAATCTGTCAAAAACAGAACAGTCTGTAGTAATCTGTAACTAACGCACACTTCTGGAAATCCAAAAATTCAGCCAAAATAGGAAGACCTAGTAAATTTGTTTATTGATCAA
This sequence comes from Aegilops bicornis, assembly GCA_021605145.1. Lineage (NCBI taxonomy): Eukaryota > Viridiplantae > Streptophyta > Magnoliopsida > Poales > Poaceae > Aegilops > Aegilops bicornis. The sequence continues at coordinate 650,698,156 of CM038669.1, forward strand.
CAACAATTGGAATCACTATTTTATCACGTTCTCGTGATGCTTAACAATTGTTTTCGTGAACCGAAAGTTTCTGGAAATTACAGCAAGACCAAATAACTATTATCCAAGAAGATCCTATAGGTTTAACTTGGCACAAACACTAAGTAAAACATAAAACCACATCTAAACAGAAGGTAGATGGATTATTTATTCCTAAACAGAAGCAAAAACAAAAAACTAAAAATAAAATTGGGTTGTCTCCCAAATAGCGCTATCGTTTAACGCCCCTAGCTAGGCATAAAAGCAAGGATAGATCTAGGTATTGCCATCTTTGGTAGGCAATCCATAAGTGGCTCTCATAATAGATTCATATGGTAATTTTATATTCTTCCTAGGGAAGTGTTCCATGCCTTTCTTTAATGGGAATTGGAATCTAATATTCCCTTCCTTCACATCAATAATTGCACCAATCGTTCTAAGGAAAGGTCTACCAAGAATAATAGGACACGAAGGATTGCAATCTATATCAAGAATGATAAAGTCTACGGGCACATAATTCCTATTTGCAACAATAAGAACATCATTAATTCTTCCCAGGTTTCTTAATAGTGGAATCCGCAAGGTGCAAGTTTAGAGAGCATTCATCAAAATCACGGAAATCTAGCAAATCACACAAAGTTTTGGGAATAGTGGAAACACTAGCACCCAAATCACATAAAGCATAAAATTCATGATCCTTAATCTTAATTTTAATAGTTGGTTCCCACTCATCATAAAGTTTTCTAGGGATGGAGACTTCCAACTCAAGTTTTTCCTCATAAGATTACATTAAGGCATCAACGATATGTTTAGTAAATGCTTTATTTTGACTATAAGAATGCGGAGAATTTAGCACGAATTGCAACAAGGAAATACAATCAATTAAAGAGCAACTTTCATAATTAAATTCCTTGAAATCCAAAATAGTGGGTTTAGCAACATCTAAGGTTTTACTTTCTTCAATCCCACTTTTATCAATTTTGGTATCATAATCTAAAAGCTCCGAATTTTCAGAACACCTTCTAGGTAAGGGTGTCTCATATTCAATCTCATCATTATCAAGATTCATATTGCAAAACAAGGATTTAATGGGAGACACATCAATAAATTTTAGATCTTCATCCTGATTTTCATGGAAATTGGAAGAGCACGCTTTAATAAAGGCATCTTTCATAGCACGCATCCTAGTGGTTCTTTCCTTGCACTCATCAATGGAAATTCTCATGGCTTTGAGAGACTCATTGATATCATGCTTAGGAGGAATAAATCTAAGCTTTAAAGAATCAACATCAAGAGAAATTCTATCAACGTTCCTAGCCAATTCATCAACTTTAAGTAATTTCTCTTCAAGCAAAGCATTAAAATTCTTTTGTGAATTCATAAACTCTTTAACACTATTCTCAAATTCAGAGGGCATCTTATTAAAATTTCCATAAGAGTTGTTGTAGGAGTTTCCATAATTATTAGAAGGATTACTAGGATAAGGCCTAGGATTAAAATTCCCTCTATATGCGTTGTTACCAAAATTATTCCTACCAACAAAATTCACATCCATAGATTCATTATTATTCTCAATCAAAGTAGACAAAGGCATATCATTAGGATCAGAAGAAACACTATTAGTAGCAAATAATTTCATAAGTTCATCCATCTTTCCACTCAAAACATTAATTTCTTCTATCGCATACACTTTTTTATTAGTAGATCTTTCAGTGTGCCATTGAGAATAATTAACCATAATATTATCTAGGAGTTTAGTAGCATCTCCTAAAGTGATTTCCATAAAAGTTCCTCCATGACCCGAATCTAAAAGGTTTCTAGAAGCAAAATTCAATCCGGCATAAAAAATTTGTATAATCATCCACAAATTCAAACCATGAGTAGGGCAATTACGTATCATTAATTTCATTCTCTCCCAAGATTGTGCAACATGTTCATGATCAAGTTGCTTAAAATTCATAATATCGTTCCTGAGAGAGATGATCTTAGCGGGAGGAAAATACTTAGAGATAAAAGCATCTTTGCACTTGTTCCAAGAATCAATACTATTTTTAGGCAAAGACGAAAACCAAGCTTTAGCACGATCTCTAAGCAAAAAAGGAAATAGCTTCAATTTAATAACATCATTGTCAACATCTTTCTTCTTTTGCATATCACACAAATCCACGAAGCTATTTAAATGAGTAGCGACATCTTCACTAGGAAGGTCGGCGCATTGATCTTTCATAACGAGATTCAATAAAGCAGCATTGATTTCACAAGATTCAGTATTGGCAAGAGGAGCAATCGGAGTGCTAAGGAAATCATTATTGTTGGTATTGGTAAAGTCACAAAATTTGGTATTATCTTGAGCCATAGTGACAAGCAAGCAATCCAACACATGAGCAAACAGAAAAAGGCAAGCGAAAAGAGAGGAGGAGATTGGGAAAGAGAGGGCGAAGAAAACGGCAAGGGTGAAGTGGGGGAGAGGAAAACGAGAGGCAAATGGCAAATAATGTAATGCGAGAGATAAGGGATTGTGATGGGTACTTGGTATGTTTACTTTTGCGTAGACTCCCCGGCAACGGCACCAGAAATCCTTCTTGCTACGTCTTGAGCTTGCGTTGGTTTTCCCCAAAGAGGAGAGGATGACGCAGAAGAGTAGCGTAATTATTTCCCTCAGTTTTTGAGAACCAAGGTATCAATCCAGTAGGAGGCCACGCGCAAGTCCCTCGTACCTACACAAAACAAATAACTCCTCGCAACCAACGCGAATAGGGGTTGTCAATCCCTTCACGGTCACTTACGAGAGTGAGATCTGATAGAGATGGGAGATAATATTTTTGGTATTTTTGGTATAAAGATGCAAAGTAAAATAAAAAGGCAAAGTAAACAGCAAAGCAATAATAAAGCGTAGGAAGATTAATATGATGAAAATAGACCCGGGGGCCATAGACTTCACTAGTGGCTTCTCTCAAGAACATAAGTATTTTACGGTGGGTGAATGAATTACTGTTGAGCAATTGACAGAATTGAGCATAGTTATGAGAGTACCTTGGTATGATCATGTATATAGGCATCACGTCCGAGACAAGTAGATCGACTCCTGCCTGCATCTACTACTATTACTCCACTCATCGACCGCTATCCAGCGTGCATCTAGAGTATTAAGTTAATGAAAACAGAGTAACGCCTTAAGCAAGATGACCTGATGTAGAGGAATAAATTCATGCACTATGATAAATACCCCAGCTTGTTATCCTCGATGGCAACAATACAATACGATCCTTGCAACCCTTTCAGTCACTTGGTAAGGACACCGCAAGATTGAACCCAAAGCTAAACACTTCTCCCATTGCAAGAACTACCAATCTAGTTGGCCAAACCAAATGGATAATTCGAAGAGACTTGCAAAGATAACTCAATCATACGTAAAAGAATTCAGAGAAGATTCAAATATTGCTCATAGATATTCATCGATCTCAACAAACACACCGCAAAAAGAAGATTACATCGAATAGATCTCCATGAGAGAGGGGGAGAACAATGTATTGAGATCCAAAAAGAGAGAAGAAACCATCTAGCTACTAACTATGGACCCGAAGGTCTGAAGTAAACTACTCACACTTCATCGGAGAGGCTATGATGATGATGTAGAAGCCCTCCGTGGTGGAATCCCTTCCAACGGAGCTCAAAATAGGCCCCAAGATGGGATCTCGTGGATCTGAGAAAGTTGCGGCGGTGGAATTAGGTTTTTGGCTCCGTGTCCGATCGGACGAGTGCGTAGGTATATATAGGAGGAAGGAATGCGTCGGTGGAGTTTGGGGGCACGAGGCGGGCGCCCTAGGGGCGCCCTCCACACTCATGGCCGCCTCCCTCCTTTCTGGACCGAGGGTCCAAGTCTCCTGGATCTTATCCGATGAGAAAATCACGTTCCCGAAGATTTCATTCCGTTTGGACTCCGTTTGATATTCTGTTTCTTCGAAATACTGAAATAGGCAAAAAACATCAATTCTGAGCTGGGCCTCCGGTTAATAGGTTAGGCCCAAATGTAATATAAAAGTGGGAAATAAAGCCCAATATAGTCCAAAACAATAGATAATATAGCATGGAGCAATCAAAAATTATAGATACTTTGGAGACGTATCACATACCATAGTCAGCCTCACCGTCTGCAGTCACTATCATCATGGCTGTAGACCTAGCCTGCTTACAACTAGCCGTGTTCGACATAATTTCCCGTGCGTAGATGCCAGTGCATTGCACGGAACACCAAGATTGGGGGGTGGACGGCGCCGGCAGCGGCCATCGCGCCAGATTTTTCCATGGCCTTCTAGATGTGGTGGGGAGTAGATAAGGCTGATTGTGAGAGACAAGGAGTTGTTTGTAAATAGGGAACAAGTGCGGGCATCTTTTTGCAAAACAGGAGAAGTTTGGTTTGTATGCGTTAGATCTAGATTCGACGGCTATTGGTGAAAGATGGCAGGCACAACATCATCACCAACTCAGGACCTGTTTGATTCTCAGGATTTTGAAAACGCAGGAACAGGACACGGCAATATTACAAGTTTCAAACTAATATTACAAATGTTAGGAGTAATGCTGCACCTACGAAGAGGGAATTACTAGGAAGTTTACGTAAGAACTTTCGTTACTTTTAGGTGGATGTAGCATTATCATACAAACTAAAATCCACCGCCTACGACAAGTCACTAATGGGCAAATAAGTTTTCGAGTCTCCGCCACTTGATGTTTCAAAAACAAATTCAGCTTCTGCGGAGACTTTGTCATTTAGGCTTAGACGCTTGCGGTGATCAGCACACCATTCATTGTTGCGTCAGATAACGCCAAACCTCATTACCTTGAGCACACTTGCCTCCAGAACAAAGAACCAGGCCAAATTAATCTCAGATGTGCTGCCTCGGTAGTCGATCAAATCAATTTCTGTAAGATGGAGATCAAGGCATTCGATGAGATTGTTATAGTGCAACACATTTTTCACTTTCAGGTCTTTTTTTATATGCAAAAGAAGAGAACATATTAGAGCAGCTGGTTGTATAAGATTGCCGTGTCATCAAGAGGTACCAATATCATTAGCTCATACGATAGGGTTGGCTGGCTAGTGATATTTTTTCACTCTCTCTCTCTCTCTCTCTCTCTCTTTATCTTTCCTCTCATTTACCTAGGAGTACGTGAAGAGCTTGGGCATTTCTTGCCTTCCACTATGTGGCCGATGCCATAATACGCATTGATGTCAAATCAAAATATTTTGGCACCGCTCTCGCGATGTGAGAGAGTTGGCACCGCTGTGCACACAGACCCACATGTATAAACAAATCAATCAAACCAACTACACCAGCCTCTCACTCTCCCAAACAAGTGTTTTCTTATTGCCTAAGTCCTCTCCCTCTCCCACACAAGTGTTTTTTTTCATTGCGTGAGTTAATTTGGCACCGGAGCAAAGTAGGTGATCCAGATTGGGGCACCAGGTGAGAAATGGAGGGGCATCAATGCCAAATGCATCACAAGTGAATTTGGCACGTGTTTTGGCCTACATAGTGGAGGGCCGTTATAACATTTTGACCATATATTTATGTAAGAAATTGCCAATGCATGTCACTAAAAATTACACCATTTGAAATTATGTTCAAATACGAATCCAACGATATAGTTCTTAGTGACATGCATTAACATTTTGTCAGTTAAATCTATGGTCAAATTTTGATACTACAAAATAGGAAGAGTAAACCAGAACGGAGGTAGTACTTGCTCTTAGGGTAACCTTAGAGTTACTGGAGTAGTCTAAGTTACTTTCCACTATGACTAGCCTAGGCTAGTATAGTAGTACAACAAAAAAAATGATGCAGGTGATCACGTGAGAAAAAAATACTAAAAACAAATCTTTCGGTGCAGTGCGTAGATGTAGTTTTGAACACTACACTTGCCATCATAATCTGGGAAAATTACTAAAAATTTGAGCTACGTTGTGATTACCGTTTACTAATAGGAAAGAAGTTTCACCTGGATGAGTAGCTTCTCCGTGCACGGAAAGCATGTAAGGAATCCAACAACTTGATCCAGATTGTTGTCGATAGATTTTATTGCCAAGATCTTCATTGTGCGCATAGACTGGGTCAAGCTTGTGGGAATCGTTTTCTGGAAGACGGTCGTAAATACATCAAGAAGAGATTTAAAAATGTGAATTTCAAGAAGATAGAGAAGAAGATGAGTGCTGCACCTGAACGATTACGGATCCAATAAAGAGTTCGGAGAATTTGGCAGAAGAGTGCACCAACGCTGTCAATTTCGGCGTGTCAATGACCTTGATTTTTGTTGGACCTTCTAGATCCGATACAAGCAATCTCAAGGAAAGGCGCATTCTCAATGAACATAACGTGGAACAGCTGGAGTGATCTCTTCCCAATTGATGTCTTGTTGCGGGGCTAGCAAGACAAATAAATCCATCGAAGATTTGTCGAGGTGATGTGGAGGCTAATGAACCAGTGGATCTGCTCAAGACGAAGGTACTCGAGCGCAGTACAGCTGCGGAGCAAGTGCTCCATAGCCTTCTTCGAGATGACAACATCGAAGAGGTCGAGCTGCTTGAGTTGAGGGAGAAGAAGGGCGGGCGTGGCATTAATCTGGGGAAGATAGCAGGAGCTGAAGCTGGCGCGGTGCAGCGTTGGCGCGAGGCAGAGCGGGGACGGCGGTAGAGAGCGACATCGTCCAGCTTCAAAGCTGAGCTCCTCGAGCTGATCTAGGGCGGGGGATAAGAACCACTCGTCGAACTTGGGTTGGACCTTGCAGTTGGTACTGAACATGCGGATGTCAAGGCGTCTGGCTGGCCCAGGGTGCGATGAAAGAATCTTGGAGACTGTGGCCATGCGTTTGCAATCCGCGTCGCAGAGGCAGCTGTCGACTGTGACGTTGAGGGGGAAGTGGCGCCAGAGGGAGCGCCACTGCCGGGAGAGCAGGGCGGTCCGCACGACAGATTTGGTGGGGAGAAGGCCGATGATGACGAGCAGCATGTCATCAGGGAGGCTGCTGATGAAGTCCAGGCTCGCCGGATGCGATTTTGGCTCGAGCCGCCTCCGCTTGTTGGCTGCCTCGCCGTCCATCTCAACCGGCGGCAACACCGGTGTACACATATACTGGTGTGTGTTGTGTGCTGGGTGTGCGCGATTGCGTCCTTCTGTGCATGCCACCGCGCAGTGGTGAATTGTGCACGAGTGTGTCCTCCACGCAGAAGAAGTGTGTCCTCAATGCGCCCTCAATTAACTAGCGTGCGGGGTGCTACCCCGAGTGGCTTCAACTTTTTTACTTCACCGCGTGTCAGATGGGCCTCTAGTTTACTTATTTTCACCCAATGCCACATGGACCAGCACACGAAGATACAGAACACGTGCTGACAAAGCAACATGTGGACTCGTTGACCGGTCAACTAAACAATATCACGGAGACTATCTGGCCGACACAGTGAGAGTATAATCCGTCGGTATATAGTGTTCGTGTGAGAGGGGAGGCCCATGAGAAATAGCAGAGAGAGAGAGAGAGAGAGAGAGAGAGAGAGAGAGAGAGAGAGAGAGAAAGAGCTACTCCCTCTGTTCGATAATGTAGTTCCAACATTTTTTTAAAGTCAAACTTTTGAAACTTTGACCAAGTTTATAAAGAAATTACTTATATCTACAATACCAAAGATAAATGATAGTATGAAGTAAGTACATGTTGTGATGAATCTAATGATCTTTCCAGATGTAAATGTTTTTCTCCACATATACCTGGTCAACCTTTTCTGAGGTTTGACTTTTCAAAACATCCATATGCTTATGGACGTGAGAGAGTCCCTAACTAGGGAGGGAGAGAGAGAGAGAGAGAGAAATAGAAAGAGTGAGTGAAAAAAGTGTGTGTGCGTGTGTGGAAGAGACATGGACAACACTCTATAAAAGTCAAGAAAAAACGTGTGTGTCTTATGCAAACATATCACACATGCATCTTCGACAACGGAAGCAAGGTGAGGAGATAGTGTGTGGTTATTTGCAACCGAGAGAGCAAGACCCCTAGCACATGGCCAAGAGGGGTCTGACAAACAAGGGAAAGAAGTCAAGAGAGACGTACGGAGAAAATGCAGACATGGGGAGGAGAGAGTGTATGTTTGTCATCGAGAGATCCCCTGGAGATCGTGATGGGACTACATGGGTGGGAGATCGAGTGACAAGGTGTGTGCGCGATACAAGATACCACGAGAGATATCGAGATAGATGTATGGATGGAAGGAGACAATACGCGTATTCCTAATGGCTAGTGAGAGATAATCATACTTAGGGGGGGGGCTGCTTGTGCCTATGATGGAGTGAGGGAATATGGTACTTATTAGGGGGTGCGTGTCACATAGAGAGAGAACAAGGGCGGGGAGTGTTGGATGGGTCTATAGGTATAGCGCGAGCGGGACATGTGTATGTGTGAACCAGGGAGATATAAAGTTTGAGAGAGATTGAGGAGCCCCGATAAGGCTGAGTGGTGCGTTAGATAGCTGAGAGGGGGAAAGAGATATTCCATCCGCTCGATAATGCAGTGCATGTAATTTTTTTAGAAGTCAAACTTTGGAAACTTTGATCAGGTTTACACAAATGTTATTTATATCTTCAATACCAAAGATACATCATACGAAACTACATCTCATGGTGAATCTAATGGTATATGTTTGCCATTCAGATGTAATTGTTTTTCTCCACGTACATGGTCAAACTTTGTGATGTTTGACTTTTTAGTAAATCAATATGCTATGGACCGAGGAGAGTGCCTAAGTCGAGAGGGATCAAGTGCGTGTGAAGGAGAATGAGTAAGTGTACAAAAAGAGTATGTGTGTGAAAGAGAAAGTGACAACAAACAATAAATTAGAGAGGGAGAGTGTGTTTTTTCTTTTCTTAGGCGAACATATCACGCATGCATCTCCGAGATAGAAAAGCGAGGCGAGGAGATACACGAAGATAGCTAGTGTGTGATTGTTTGCAACGGAGAGAGACACCCCTATAGCACATGCCCAATAGAGGTCTGGCCAACAAGGAACAAAGGTCGAGAGGGACACATGGAGAACATGGACACGTGGGGAGGGCGAGAGGGTGTGTTTGTGATAGAGAGACCCCCTCGAGATTGTGAGGGGACTATATGGGTGGGAGATCGAGGGAGGTGCGTCTTGCGATAGAAAGGTGCCCCGAGAGAAATCGAGATAGACCATGCACATGTTTGTGATGGAGACTAAGATTAGCTAGTCATATACATATAGGGGGGACTGCGTGTGCCTACAATTGAGTGAGAGACCATCATACTTGGCTAGCTGGCATGAGATTGTCTGTGTGTGTGCGTGTGAGATGGAGAGAGAACGAGGGAGAGGTATAGAGTTTTAGATGGGCCTATCGAGTGCGAGTGAGATATGCATGTGTATGTGTGACCCAGGTAGATGGAGAGTTTGAGAGAGAGGGGGAAGAGCTTCGAGATGACAGAGTGGTGCATGAGAGAGTTACGGGCAACGAGCCAAGGATTTGTGTGCGTACGATGAGTGCACCCAAGATATCTAGATTGGACTAGAGAATCATACATAGTGTGCGAGAGAGACCTATAGATGGAGTATATATGCATGCGAACTAGAAAGACCCCCCCCCCCCACGCACACACACAAAGAGAGAGAGAGAGAGAGAGAGAGAGAGAGATGGAGAGAAAGAGAGAGGACCAACAAGGTTTGTGTGTTGGATGCGTGCGACAGAATTGAAGATTGTCGGCGAGAGAGAGAGAGAGAGAGAAAGAGAGAGAGAGAGATAGAGAGAGCAGGAGTCCGGGAGAGGAGGAGGTCGCGTTTTATGCATCAAAGACTGATATAAACCATGTTTCGATATAAACTTGCATTCAAATATTTAAATTGGAGAACATGTTGTCTGCAATCCACACATGAACGGATATATGCGTATATCAAACAAGTTCATTAATTTGACTTTCGGCATGTGCATGGAGTACTATAATACTGTACAACATGCTATTCGATTGAGATGTTCAATTTTGGATTTAGTTCAATATTTTGACCTGGTTAACGAGCTATTTCATTGAATCGAGATATTTCATTTTGGGTTTGATTCCGTTTTGAGTGGGTCAACTATTTTTCATAAAGTAAATCGCTAGCAACGAGCATGTAAAACACATTACTCCCGAGCATCATCTCTCCATCTAAAAAAGAAGTGGCAAGCTAATATTTCTAAATTTGATTCGAATCGACTTGGTAAGGTAGACGTGGATGCTCGTTCTCCCAAATTGAACGAACCGTTAAACATCCTCTCGCTTCGGTGGAATTACCGAGCAAATAAATGGGAGACGCGAAACTACCGTCCTATGTGGGAGACACATTAATTGGCCCGTTGTGCATCGAGGGTAGGTTCGTAACTTCATCCAAGCGTGCCTTCTCCTCGGCCGAAATGACATGTGCCGAATAATTCATAAACCATGGTCGGCAAAACACGCTCTCCTCGCCCGAAATAGCCCGCACCCACTTTTTTCAAAACACGCTCTCCTCGCCAGAAATCGCTCCCGCCCACTATATTTCAAAACACGCCCTCCTCGCCCGAAATCGCTCCCGCCCACTATTTGGGGAGAAGCAAAGTTACTCTACTATCCCCGACCCTCAGTACACAAACCCAAGCCGAGAAGCCTAAAGGCAAGGGTAGAACTGTAACTCCTCCTCACATTTCAGACAAATGAGTCCGTAAAACATGGTTCCACTCCCCTCCCAATCCCCCCCATTCATATCTCGTGGGCGCCAAATCACCTTCTCCCCGGAAGCTCCCTTCTCCCGAGACGCGAAACCTCAGCCCACTAGTGCAGAACCGGGCAATAGCACCGGTTCGTAAGGCCCTTTAGTGCCGGTTCCATAACTGGCACTAAAGTGTGGGCACTAAAGGCCCCCCCCCCCTTTAGTACCGGTTCAAAGACGAACCGGTGCTAAAGGGCAACCACGCGGCACGAGGCAGCTCTGGGGCTCGAGCCCTTTAGTACCGGTTGGTAAGACCAACGGTACTATAAGGTTTGGGGGTTTTAGTTTTATGATTTCTTTTTCATTTAATTTTGTGTTTCCATTTTAATTCTTTTTCGTTTCAGGTATTTTACGATACTACACATTGTACACGTTATGCATATATATATATATATATATATATATATATATATATATATATATATATATATAAAAATAGAATTTCTAGTAGAACCAATCATGCATATATATATCCTCAATGTCTCACAAACCACCATATTAATTAAGTCACACATACACACATGTATAGCTCTATACAATTTCTCCTACATATGCATGTTGCCTTGAGCCAGTGGCATTAGCCTAATTGGTGCCTTCGAGCACGATGACAATTGGAAGTGGTTTTCATGGGGGCCGTAGCGGGTAATAGTATTCTTCCTTCGGATTTATGACCTGGTCGAGCAAAAATCCCGCTATTTCCTCTTGAAGTGCTTCTCGCAAACGCAGAATGCAGAATGCGCACAGATCAGTCCCCTGCGCCTACTTCAGGGCCTTTACGAGAATGGAATTTGACCAGATAATAATTAATCAAGCATGATAATTAAAGAGATGGCAGCTAGCTAGCTAGCTAGTACTACTTAATTACTTACCTTGGGTCGAAACCATTTAAGCTTTTTTCCATTCGCCTTCCGTGATTGATGAACCTTGCCCAAGCCCTGCCGCCCGACAAAGAAAATGAATAAAGGGTTATTAAATAGTTCATATCATGAAATGACGAACTAAATAGGCCGAGATATATAGTTAATAATGATTGAAATTACATTGACTATCCCAAACAAGATGTTATAGTCAATATTTGCTTTGAGTAGTGAGTCCAAGATTTCAACTGTTCAAGGCCAACTTTAATGATACACAAGATCCAGTGAAATCTGCATGCACACACGTTTGCATGTCTTAATTAAGCGGGCATATGTAAGCAAAAACATGTAGCTAGCTAGTAGGCAAAAACAGAGAATTTGTAGTACAAGACAGTGTGACTCACTTTGGAAGTTGTAAGGAAGTAGTATATCTTCCTTGTATTTGAGGCGCTTCAAGAACTCTAGCATGTTGTCCTCACGGCCTTTTGATGATGTGGATTTATTAGCCATGTGTATTCATTAACGGTGTTTGGGTCAATGAACCCAATGCCAAAGCGCCCACCTTTTCTCATTTCATACATCTTCATCCCGCATAATACCACGTAAAAGAATATAGTGAGGATAATTACAGGTAATGATTGATCAAAAGGATCACTACAGCTAGCTTGAGACTTAAATTATAGAAAGAAATCACTTACGCATAATAGCAACTCGATTTATAGATTTGTCGAGTGCGTCTTGATTGTATAACTGAAACGATTCAGAATACTCAACGGATGTAGCTTTCTCATGGAAGTAATGCTCCTCCTTGACATTCACCATGAGGGACAATCGATTGGAAATCTTGGTAATGTTCATGTACGATTGATGCAATTCATACATTCTCGTTGGGAGGTTCTTGACCTTGTCCAGCTCGACCAAAGGTTGGCCCCGGACATATTTCCGTTTTCTTTCATCCTCTGTAAGCACTGTGCATGGGCTCGATCTCGAGGAGTTGTCCAATGATGATGTTGAGAACTTCAGCCTGCATTATATGGTCCTTGGTTATTACCACATTGCCCACCTCGGGAACGTAAACTGTTTGCCCACAATAATATTGGGCGCGCGTACTGTCACGTGTTGTTGCCCATACGCTCCTTGCATCATCTGCAAACTCCTTCCCGTACTTTCTTTCGATTTTTCTCCACTGCGACCCGTCAGCGGGTACTCTCAACTTTCCGTCTTTCTTACGGTCTTCACTGTGCCATTGCATCGCCTTGGCATGCTCTTTGTTTTGGAACAAACGTTTCAACCGTGGTATTATGGAAGAATACCACATCACCTTGGCAGGAATCTTCTTCTGGGCGCCGCCTCGACATCACCAGGTCATCGCGGCTGATCTTATAGCGCAATGCACCACATACCGGCAAGCGTTCAAATCCTCGTACTCACCGCGGTAGAGGATGCAATCATTAGGGCATGCATGTATCTTCTGCTCCTCTAACCCTAGAGGGCAGACAACCTTCTTTTCTTCGTACGTACTCTCGGGCAATTCGTTGTCCTTTGGAAGCATATCCTTTATCATTACCAACAACATTCCAAATCCCTTATCAGATACACCATTCTATGCCTTCCATTGCAGCAATTCCAGTGTGGTGCCCAGCTTTTTCTTGTGACCTACGCAATTCGGGTACAACAATTTTTTGTGATCCTCTAACATGCGCTGCAACTTCTTCTTCTCCAAATCACTTGCATGATTTCTCTTTGCATTGGTAATGGACCGACCTAGATCATCAACGGGCTCATCTCGATGCCTCTTCTTGACTTCTTCCTGCATTGCGGCTCAGCTTCTTCCCGCATTACACGGCTCAGCTTCTTCCCCCATTGTTGTATCACCGCATTCAGGGAACCCATGGCGGGATAGCCGTCGTCCTCTTCTTCTTCATTGTCTTCCATCATAACCCCTCTTTCTCCGTGCTTGGTCCAAACATTATAGTGGGGCAGGAAACCGGACTCAAACAGGTGGACGTGAATGGTTCTTGACATAGAGTAATTGCGACCATTCTTACAGCCAGCACATGGACAAGGCATAAACCATCCGCCCGCTTGTTTGCCTCAGCCACAAGCAGAAAAGTATGCACGCCCTCAACGAATCGGGAGAGCATCGGTCATCGTACATCCATTACCGCTCATCTTCATTACACAACACCGAATAGACCGAATTAATACAAGTTCATACATAAAGTTCATACAACACTTAAATGCAACAAACAAATAACTCTCTAGCTAAAGCATTTAAATGCAACAACAAATGCGATCAAGATCGCAACTAAGGTAACAATTGATCCAACAAAGATAATGATACCAAGCCTCACTATCGATGGCATATTTTCTAATCTTTCTAATCTTCAAGCGCATTTTCTCCATCTTGATCTTGTGATCATCGCATTTACATCGGCAACATGCAACTCCAATTCCATCTTCTCCCCTCAATTCTTTTCAATTTTTCTTTCAAGTACTCGTTTTCTCTTTCAACTAAATTTAACCTCTCGACAATAGGGTCGGTTGGAATTTCCGGTTCACATACCTCCTAGATAAAAATATCTATGTCAACTTGATGGGCATAATTTTTCATAAACACGAAATGCAACAAATAGTTTTAAAAGAGAATATACCACATCGTAATCATAACAAGGACGAGGGCCGACAGGACGGATATCAAAACCATGGCACTATGTATAACAAACAACGACGGGTAAGATAATTATACGAGTAACTATATATCCAAATCACACAAACATCAATTTTTATATAAAATTTCATGAACAAGAGGCTCACCACAAGGTGGTGCCATGACGGATGGTGCGGAGCGTTCGACGGTGGTTACGACGAAGATATAGAAGGAACTAAGTAAAACACACCTACATATGCAAACTAAGTGTTATTTTGACCTCAAATTGCATATAAATCAAATACTACCACATATAATTCCTCCCAAATTACTAAAACCCAAAATTAATCACTATATAAACCAATGCAAGAGCTAATCTAGCAATGAGAGATGGAAGGACAAAGTTGCTAACCTTGGTGATCATTTGAATGGATGGGGGCCTGCAAATCTTGACAAATTTGGGGCAAATTTTGTGATGAACTCGAGAGGAAGAAGGGAAGAACAGAGGGGAGGGAGAGGGGAAAGGGGGAAGAACAGAGTGCGGGTGGACGAAGGGTTTATATAGGACGACCTTTAGTACCGGTTCATGCCACGAACCAGTACTAAAGGTGCTGGAAGGGCCCCACTCTGACAACATCCTGCCACCACTTTCTTTAGTACCAGTTCGTGGCACGAACCGGTGCTAAAGGTTCGCCACGAACTGGTACTAAAGAGCTCCTCCTGCCTAGCCGTTGGAACCGGCACTAATGGACACATTAGTGCCGGTTCTGTTACAAACCGGGACTAATGTGTCTCACATTTGACCCTTTTTCTACTAGTGGCCCCTCCTCCATGGCGCCCCCACCGCACCAATTTCACAGCCGCCCTCCTCCCTAATGCCGGAGACACTGTCCATTTGCCGTCGTGCACTGGGCCATGTGCCTCTTACTCCGTGCTGCTGGAGCTGCCTCGACAACGGCCGCGTGAATCGTACCGGAGCCGATTCACCCCCGTTGTTGTTCACGGTGCTGGAGCGGCTCCTACTTCGGATCCATCTAGAGTCCCGACACTGCTTCTCCGTAGCCGTCTACTGTCGTGACATCGCTGTTTCCCTGCCGCCGGTGGCCACCGCAACCGCGCCAGCCTCACCGACTCGGCAGCTGGACCTGCCTGCTTCACCATGCTGCCAGATAGGTTGCACCCTCATCTCAAATCACTTTATTTAGGCATCAGTTGTCTGAATTTTATTCTGGGCCAATCGATTCCCAATGGGAAGCAGCACCCCTCGAGGCGGCGGAGCTCCTAGGCTGCCGGTTGGCTGGTCTCTAGCGTAAGGGTGCGGGGCCGCAAGTTTGTCACAGTAGCAACGCTTAGATGGCTATCTTAGAGTTGCGTGGGTTCAAGGTACTGTCATCGCTGGATCTGGATGACGGGGAGTCTTCGTGGATTGGCCCGGGGGCGGCGCAACCATGACAGTGCAGTGGGCGGGGAGAGGGGTTTTGGCCAGGGCCACGGACGGCAGAGGCAAGCTGCTCTGCCGTTGGTCGCTGGCTCTTCGGGGAAGATTCCTAACAATGTCAGCCGAGAGGCACAAGACGGCCATCAAGCCATCCGGCGTAGATCGGACAGTACCAAAATAAAATAAAATCGTGTGACCCCAATTTAGTCTCAGTCAATAGACGTGTGACCACTCTCGTACCTTGCTGTTGATCTCTTAGTGTATTTCTTCAGATCAAAGAGATGTGTCGTTCTTAACATTATGCGTTATCTGCATCTTCATCCACACCGTCTTCTGACTCACGGCAGCTGCTCCAATAAGGGAAGCATACACCAGAAGGGAGCTATAGTCCCCACTCAACAGTTCCCTGCATCGAATGCGCGTGCCCGACATGGACAGCCACAACAAGCTAACGAGGGCCATCGACAAGTCGACACATGATGCTCACTCCTATGGATGGCGGCGATAGGTTGTACCCTCATCTTACTTGTGTGCAACATTTATGGCTTTGTTATTCATCTAAGCATGGAAAATAGATTATCACATTTCACTTTGTATATTCATGCCGATCTCTTACGAGTCTTGTTCAGGAGTTAACGTTGTTCCATAGTTCAGCTAAGATACTTGTTCTTTAGGTAACGCTGTTCCATAGTTATCATCCATCAACCAATGCTATCCCACATGCTGGTGATTATAGTATTATACCACTTCTAGTATTACCTATGTTGTTCTTTAGTACTTTTGTGTGCCATCTAGTTAATCTCGAGTACAAACGATACATATTCTGTAGCTTTCATCTGTGTTCTCCCTTTAGTTTTTTAGACCTGTTGCTGCTAGTTAACCCTAGTCCTACTATTTATGTCGTCTCATACAGGAACTCATTACATAAATCTAACTACTAGTTGTCTTCCATGCATGTCAGATATAATTGCACACATTGATATATCCACAAGAACCTCACGGAGCAATGTAAAGTCCAATAAACTTGATGTCAATGATACCCAATATGATGGAACATGTAAAGGCAGTTCTTCAGAAGACTTGCAGAAAGATGTTGAATCCTCTTCACCCCACAAGGTCCTTGCTCTAACTTGGCCCGTGATATGGGTATAACATGCATATAGTGTCCTGGAGTGTATCTACTGTATTGCAATGCCATGTGCTTAGCATGCTGATCATGCATGTAAATATGTCATGCCTTCCTGTTTTTCAGTAACTATTCCATTCATGATAACATGTTTTCAAATTCAAGTACTGCCATTCTATTCTATCACAATGCCATCTGCTTAATTTGGACATCATGCTTCTGAATATCTTATGCATTGTTATTCATCAGTACATACTTCATCTGTCTACCATACCATGTTTTTTATATTGAAGTGTTGTTCTAGTGCTCTGTTGCAATGCCATCTTAGTTTCCCAATCATACACGTGTATGATGCCTTAGTTTTTTCTGTAATTATTCCGCTAGCATACAGTTTTACATTCAACTAGTGTTTTTTTACTGTATTGTCCTGTCGTGTCCCTAGCTCTTACACCATACTCCCTCCGTCCGGATTACATGTTGCCGAAATGGATAAAAAGGATGTATCTAGAACTGAAATACGCCTAGACCCATCCATTTTTTTTCCGGATGGAGGGAATACATGTCAATATGTCATGCCTTTCTATTCTTCAAGAGCTATTCCATCTCTCTGCTTTGTAGCATGTTTTATAACCAAGCACCATTCTTCTATACAAGGCATGCAAGGGAAGACGACTATGTTAGAATCAAGGGTTACAAACCAGGTCTTTGCAAAAGATCCAAACGCTAGGACATAATAAACCAACTCCAGTTTTATAGATACTACTCCAAAGAGAGAAACCCAACTCCCTCATCGATAATAAGCGATTCCAGTGGCCAAAGAACTAGTCCGCTCCGATCCGGCAAAAAATATGTCAACTCCATTCTAAGAAGCGTGTGCGTATACTTGCATCATGAAATTTTATAGCATGCTGATCATATTTTCTACATGTTTCTTACCCATCTCTCTTTTAGAAAATAAGCTTAATGAGATAGAAGAATTTACTTTGGTATCGTCTGTGAGGAAAGATTCTTGCAGAATTCTCTGTACTCCAATGCAGATGTAAGTAAATGTTGTATATCACTATATTTTTACATCAGCATGTATTTTGTTAATCGGCGTGAATCCAACCTTTATCTGAACTAAATTTAGTTGTAGAAAAATGTATGTTTAAAGGCCACAAAGTTGATTTTTGTAAGGAAAACTGCACAGTAGTTTTGCATCCCGAAATGCATGAGTGTACTATCTCATATCGATGGGTTTGATTACTTTGGTTCTGTAGTGGGTTTTCAGTGTTTTTTGCCTGTGTTGTCCTATCGTATCCCTAGCTCTTACATCATACTCCCTCCGTCCGGATTACATGTCGCAGAAATGGATAAAACTGGATGTATCTAGAACTGAAATACGCCTAGACCCATCCATTTATTTCCGGATGGAGGTAATACATGTCAATATGTCATGCCTTTCTATTCTTCAGTACCTGTTCCATATCTGCTATAGCATGTTTTATAATTGAAGCACCATTCTTCTATATAAGGCATGCAAGGGGAAGACGACTATGTTAGAATCTGAAGGGTTACAAACCAGGTCTTTGCAAAAGATCCAAACGCCAGGTCATAATAAACCAACTCCATTTTTCATAAATACTGCTCCAGCACAGAGAAACCCAACTCCCACTGATAATAAGCAGATTCCAGTGGCCAAAGAACTAGTCCGCTCCAATGCAGCAAAAGAATGTCAACTCCATTCTAAGAAGCATGTGCGTATACACACATCATGAAATTTTATAGCATTCTGATCATATTTTCTACATGTTTCTTACCCATCTCTCTTTTAGAAAATAAGGTTAAATGATAGAAGATTTCCTTCATTGGGATTGTATTCGAGGAAAACATCTTGCGGGAATTCTCTATGCTCCAATGCTGACGTAAGTACCTGTTGTATATCACTATATTTTTACATCAGCATGTATTTTGTTAATCGGCGTGAATCCAACCTTTGTCTGATCTAAAATTAGTTGTAGCAAAATGTTAAAGGCGCCAATGTTGATTTTTGTAAAGAAAACTGCCTGGTAGTTTTGCATACTGAGCTGCATGAGTCTACTATCTCAAATCATGCACATTACTGAATTGTAGTGCTGCTCTGGTTGCCCATTCATTCATTGTGTCAATGTTGCTTTCGTATTACCTTACCTGGCTGATGATAGCTGTGCCATATTGTGTTAATTTGGTGTTGGCTAGTTGCCCAAACATTCGTTGTGCCAATGTTGCTTTCCTATTATCTGACTTGGCCAATGATAGCAATGCTAGTGTCTTAATTTGGTGCAGGCTGCTGAAGATAAGAAGACAAACTTTGAAAACAGCAAGGCAACCCCATTGTTTCTTTCCAATAAATCGAGGCCAGGTAATATGCCAATAACTCATGATTAATCTATTTGGTTCCCCTCCTAATTTATGTTATAATGCATTGGTCGAGACACTCTCCACTATCAATAATACAAGCCTGCAAAAATCGTCACCTGAATCTGTTCAGTATCCTATGTCTCGAATGCAACGGAAAAAATGTATGTTTGTGAACCACTTAATGGCTAAAGGAATGATGGAAATGGTGGAGGAATCAGAGGTGCAGAGTCGTGCGAGACAACAACTGATCAATGTTTTCAGAGAGAGTGTAGCAAAGCAGCAAGACCTTGCCCACATGCTTATGGGCGTCATCCGTGCTGAGGTTGCAGATTGTGACGTTGTAGATCGTTAGGTTCTGCTCATTTATTTGCACATGCATCAATCTTTGATTGCCCAGTGGATATAATTTCCTGTAATATATGCTGGATGTGCAACGTTTTTCCCTCTATGCCGTACCTTTGCTTGATCGGTTTTGGTCCTGTGCATAATTACTCGTCTTAATGGGCTCAATTATCTAATTTGGCCTAAAGACATGTATGAACTTTAGTGGGCCCATTAAGTTAATGGGCCGTTACCAGGCTGAAAGTTAATGGTCGGCCCTCTTAACTCCCGGGTTGTTAACAGGCTGACATCGAAGCAGGCAACAGGTGGGCCCAATTGATTTCACGGGCCGTTAGTAGGCCGTTACTAAGTTCGGGCTACATATGGCCCAACTATACTATGGGCCTTTAGCAGGCCGAAAGAGACAGCGGGCTTGTACTGGACCATGAAGAGCATGGGCCGCTAAGAGGCCGAAAGTCAGGCCGTATTGCAAATGGCCTAACTGTGTTGTGGGCCTTTAGCAAGCCGAAGAGAAACCGGGCTGGTATTGGACCATGAAGGGCATGGGCCGTTAAAAGGCCAAAACTCAAGTCCGACTACAAATGGCACAACTCATTTATGGTCCGTTAACAGGCTGAAAGGCACACAGGGACGGGAATTGGCCCAACAATTAAATGGGTCGCTAAAAGGCCAAAACTCAGGTTCGACTACAAATGGCCCAACAGATATATGGGCCGTCACCGGGCTGAAAGACACACCGGGCCGGAAATTGGCCCAACACTTAAATGGGTCACTAAAAGGCCAAAACTCAGGTCCGACTACAAATGGCCCAACTGATTTATGGGCCATCAACAGGCTGAAAGACACACCGGGCCAGAAATTAGCACAATATTTAAATGGGTCGCTAAAAGGCCGAAAGATGTACATTGTGAAATATGGCCCATCCACTGAATGGGCCGTTAACATTCCGAAATCTCATCGAGCTGATATTGAGCCCAAATATATAGCGTGCTGTTAACGGGCTCGAACTGACGATGGGCTGCAATGGTGTCAAATCTTTAACGGGCCGTTGACAGGCCGAATTGGCACATCTCGTATGGGTCGTGGGCTTTAATGGACATGACACAAGTAGGCCTTATATGGGCCGGCCTACTATTTTTTACTGGGTCGACCTTTTTCACCGGAATGGGCCACTGTTGGGCCGTGCCACGGGTCGACCTATCATAGGCGCCTCCTGTCCAATGAGTGGATGACATCTGTCCCAACGGTGAGGCAACACATGTTTCCTCCGGCCAATGATGATTTTACACAGGGAAAATCCCCATTGGTCTGGGCTGTTAATGGGTTATCGGATCCAAAACCAGACCCGATAGGTTAACGGCGTTCCGTTACGGTGGATGCCACGTGTCGGTCACCCTTGACGAAAGCACTTCTGTGACACGTGATTTATCGTCATGGAAGTGGACACTTCGGTGATGATAATTTTGGTAATGTCATGGAACACTTCTACGACAGCACATGTATGACTATCTTGATTCTGTCATAAATATGTCATGGATGTACATGCATGATAGAAAATGTGACCTACTGTGACAAACACGTATCATCACAGAAGTGTATTTTTTTGTAGTGCCCCTAGTCGTAAAATTCATCTCAAAAGAATCTTGCATGTTCCTAGTGCTCATAAAAATCTTCTCTCCGTTCATAGAATTGCCATTGACAATCATGTTTTTCTCGAGTTTCATCCTTATTTTTTTGATCAAGGATCAGGCAACGAGGAAAGTTCTCTATCGAGGTAGATGTGTTTGAGGGCTCTACCCGTTGATTCCGGAGCTTAGAAGATTCAATAAACAAGCTTGTGGTGCTATGAAGCTTTCGTCCACACGATGGCACGATCGTTTAGGACATGCCTCTTTTTCTTTGGTTAAAAAACTACTTAGAAAAAATAAGCTCCCGTTTGTTGGTGAGCGAAACATTGAAACTATTTGTGATTCATATCAGTGTGCTAAAAGTCATCAATTACCGTACCCCATATCTACTAGTGTCTCCACCAAACCTTTGCAATTGATCTTTTCTGATGTGTGGGGGCCTGCCCCCTCATCTGTTAGTATACACATGTATTATGTGAGTTTCATCGATGACTATAGCAAATTTTCATGGATCTATCTCCTCAAGAGACGATCGAATGTGTTTCAAGTTTTTCACAACTTTCAAGCACTTGTTGAAAGAAAGTTTGACAGTAAGATTATTGCTGTCCAATCCGATTGGGGAGGGGAATACGAGAAACTTAATTCCTTCTTCCAAAACATAGGCATATCTCACCATGTATCATGCCCGCACGCTCACCAACAAAACGGGTCGGCCGAACGCAAGCATAGGCACATTGTCGAGGTTGGCTTGGCCCTCCTAGCCGGAGCCTCCATGCTCCTCAAGTTCTGGATGAGGCTTTTCTTACAGCCGTTCATATTATCAACATGTTACCTAGCCGTGTCATCAACAATAAAACACCCATGGAACGTCTCCTCCACACAAAACCAGACTACACCTCTCTCCGTGTTTTTGGATGTGCTTGTTGGCCCAATCTTCGGCCTTACAACAATCGCAAGCTCATGTTTAGATCAAAGCAGTGTGCCTTCCTCGGTTATAGTGCCCAACACAAAGGTGTCAAGTGCCTTGACATCTCCACGGGTAGGGTTTACATCTCTCGCGATGTTGTTTTTGAGGAGACCAAGTTCCCCTTTGCGGATCTCCATCCTAACGCCGACGCACTCCTCCGCAAGGAAATTTTGCTCCTACCCTCTCATCTTTCTGGCTATGATCAAGGGGGCATTACAAATTGTGATGATCATATGTTGACTAACCCTACTAATAGTCTCCATGAGCCTTGTGACGATGCAGAAAACAGCGGTGCAAAAATCGCAGAAAATGGTGAAGAAAACGGACCAACAGGTCCTTATTCCATGTGTCCTGGTCCAGGGGACAGATCCTCCTCGGGATCGGAGCAAGTGTTGCAGACACACAGTCGATCTTCTTCAGGATCCGCGCCTAGCAGCGAATCTGCCGTGCCACTCCCCACAGATGCAGGAGGGCGCACGAACATGAAAGCCTCAGGCGGGGGTGCAGGCGAGTCCGCGCCAACCACGCGGTAGAGCCTGGCGGGCCGCAACGCCTCTTCTCGCGCGCGCGAGTCATCGCCCGATAGGTGGCAGGCTGGCTCTGGTCTGGGCCGGGTCCAGCAAGACGACCAACTGCGCGTCTACAAGCAGCGCCACTGCTTGTCAGGCGGATGGAGGGGCAGGCTCTGTCAGCCCGGGGTCCAGGCGGCAATCATTGGGCCATGATGATGCGCTCAGGCCCAGATCCTCTATGGTCAAATTGTCGCTTGCACCGCGGTCCACGGCCACAGAAAATCCGACCCCGACATCGCCTACTCATGCTGCGGATTCTGGAGCCCTGCACGGATCTTCCTTGGGATCAGGACAGGATCAGCCCGATCCAGACCCGGGATCCTCTATGCCGGAGTGCTCTACAGATGCTCCTGTTGCTACTCCGTGCCGAACCCGACTTCAACAAGGGGTAATTAAACCTATTGATTATAAGCATGTTACAAAATATGGGCTAGTGTGTTCAACAGGTGAACCAGGAGAACCCAATACCCTTGAAGATGCTTTGGGTGATGCACGTTGGAGAAAAGCAATGAATGATGAAATCATGGCACTTAGGAAAAATAGAACATGACATTTGGTTCCTCCACAACGAGGTAAAAATCTTATTGACTGTAAGTGGGTCTTTAGGATAAAAAGGAAAGCTGATCGAACCATTGACCATTATAAAGCTAGACTCGTTGCAAAGGGCTTTAAACAACGGTATGGTATTGACCATGAGGACACATTTAGTCCAGTTGTGAAAGCTGCTACTATTCGTCTCGTTTTGTCTATTGCTGTGTCCAGGGGATGGAGTCTACGTCAGCTAGACGTTCAGAACGCGTTCCTCCATGGTGTTCTGGAAGAAGAGGTTTACATGAAACAACCACCTGGGTTTGAAAATGCACGTGCACCACTTCATGTGTGCAAGCTTGACAAGGCATTGTATGGACTGAAACAGACCCCAAGAGCATGGTATTCTTGCCTCAGTAAAAAGATGCAAGCACTTGGTTTTGTTCCTTCAAAGTCTGACACCTCAATATTTATCTATAACAAGTCATGTATATCCATATTTTTTCTCATATATGTTGATGATACAATAGTGACAAGCTCATCTGATGAAGCAATAACAACACTATTGAATGATTTGAGTGCAGAATTTGCTCTCAAGGATCTAGGAGATCTACATTATTTTCTTGGTATTGAGGTCAAGCAACACAAGGATGGTCTTCACCTATCTCAAGAAAAGTATGCAACAGACTTAGTAAAAAAGGCTGGTTTGCAAAGCTATAAGCCTGCACCCACTCCTTTATCTAGCACAGAAAAATTGTCTCTTAATGAAGGAGAGCTCCTGAGTTTAGAAAATGGTACAAAATACATAAGTATGGTAGGTGCACTTCAGTACTTAACACTAACCAGACAAGACATTTCCTTTGCTGTTAACAAAGTATGTCAGTTTCTTCATGCACCTACCACTGTTCACATGACTGCTGCAAAACGTATAGTAAGATATGTGAAAAATACTTTGAGCATTGGCCTAAATTTCAGCAAGTCATCCTCTACACTTATTAGTGCCTTCTCTGACTCAGATTGGGCTGGGTGTCTAGATGACAGACGCTCAACTGGTGGTTTTGCAGTATTCTTTGGACCTAATTTGATATCTTGGAGTGCAAGGAAGCAAGCTACATTTTCAAGATCCAGTACAGAAGCAGAATACAAAGCGTTGGCAAATGCAACAGCATAGATCATATGGGTGCAGTCAATTTTAAAGGAACTAGGTATGAAAAGCACTAGAGCTTCATGTTTGTGGTGTGACAATCTAGGTGCTACCTATTTATCAGCAAATCCAGTCTTTCATGATAGAACTAAACACATTGAGATAGATTTTCATTTTGTTCGAGAAAGAGTTGCAAATAAACTTTTGGATATTCGGTTTATTCACTCTCAAGACCAAGTTGCGGATGGTTTCACCAAAGCTCTACCCACAAGAAGTTTTGAAGACTTCAAACATAACCTCAACTTGTAACTCGAGGCGAGGGGCGGATTCGATTGAGATTGAAAGAAAGGAGTAGAGCCTTTGTCTCTTTATAAAAAGGCAAGGGGCGGATTTGATTGAGATTGAAAGAAAGGAGTAGGGGTAGATGGTGTGATTCGGATCTAAATCCTCGTCCCTTTTATAAGGCAGCTTATTTGCGCAGCTAGGGGGATAAAAGTAAAAACACCCTGGCTTTTCGCATTCGTTTGACACGTGGAAGACGGCCATTATTGGGCGTGGAAGCCAAGGAGCACAATATTCACGTGAAGCCGGACACTATTCAACAGGTACACAGAATTTGTAGAAGAACTATAGCCGAAGACAATCTGCGCCGGACTCATCGTCATTGAAGCCTGGTTCGGGGGCTACTGAGGGAGCCCCGGATTAGGGGGTGTCCGGATAGCCGAACTATAACCTTTGGCCGTACTCCTGGACTATGAAGATACAAGATTGAAGACTTCGTCCCGTGTCCAGATGGGACTTTCCTTGGCGTGCAAGGCAAGCTTGGCGATACGGATATGTAGATCTCCTCCCATTGTAACCGACTCTGTGTAACCCTAGCCCTCTCAGGTGTCTATATAAACCGGAGGGTTTTAGTCCATAGGACGAACAACAATCATACCATAGGCTAGCTTCTAGGGTTTAGCCTCTCTGATCTCGTGGTAGATCTACTCTTGTACTACCCATATCATCAATATTAATAAAGCAGGAGTAGGGTTTTACCTCCATCGAGAGGGCCCGAACCTGGGTAAAAACATCGTGTCCCTTGTCTCCTGTTACCATCCGCCTAGACGCACAGTTCGGGACCCCCTACCCGAGATCCGCCGGTTTTGACACCGACATTGGTGCTTTCATCTATGTCGTCATCTTTAGGCCCGATGGCTCCTCCGATCGTCAACAATGACGCGGTCCAGGGCGAGACTTTTCTCCCTGGACAGATCTTCGTATTTGGCAGCTTTGCACTGCAGGCCAATTCATTTGGCCATCTGGAGCAGATCGAAAGCTACGCCCCTGGCCATCAGGTCAGATTTGGAAGTTTGAACTACACGGCCGACGTCCGCGGAGACTTGATCTTCGACGGGTTCGAGCCACAGCCAAGCGCGCCGCACTGTCATGATGGGCATGATCTAGCTCTGCCGCCGAACAGTGCCCTGGAGGCCGCACCAGTGTCCGCTCCGACCCTTAGCTCGGAGCCGACTGTGCCAATCGAGGACGGGTGGCTGGACACCGCCTCGGGGGCTGCAATCTCTACGGCGATCGAGCCGAACACCATACCTGTCCTTTGCGAAGCTCGTGACTCCAAGGTGCCGGACTCCTCTCCGGATTCCGAACCTTCCGTGCCCCTGCCAATCGAATCCGATTGGGCGCTGATCATGGAGTTCACCACCGCGGACATCTTTCAGCACTCGCCCTTCGGTGATATTTTGAATTTACTAAAGTCTCACTTTTTATCAGGAGAGCCCTGGCCGGACTATGGTCAGCAAGGTTGGGATGCAGACGACGAAGAAATTCAAAGCCCACCCACCACCCACTTCGTAGCCACTGTCGTTTATTTAACCGACATGCTCGACTTCGACTCCGATGACATCGACGGTATGGACGCCGATGCAGGAGACGACCAAGAACCAGCGCCTACAGGGCACTGGAAGGCCACCTCGTCGTATGACATATACATGGTGGACACCCCAAAAGAGGGAAAGGCGATGGAACAACGGAGGATGACCCCTCCAAGAAGAAGCCTAAGCGCCGGCGTCAGCGGCGCCGCTCTAAATACTGCCAAAGCAAAAATGACGATTCCGGCACGGGAGACAATAACACCGGACAAAGGTGCCGAAGACAACCCTCCGGCAGGATTCAAAGACAGAGGATGGAGAAGCCAACCCTCATGAGAGAGGCGGCAGAGAGAGGTAGAGGACGATAATTACATGCCTCCCTCCGAAGACGAGACAAGCCTCGACGACGATGAATTTGTCGTACCTGAGGATCCCGTCGAACAAGAGCGTTTCAAACGCAGGCTTATGGCCACGGCGAGCAGCCTTAAGAAAAAACAGCAACAACTTAAGGTTGACCAAGACTTGCTAGCCGACAGATGGACTGATGTCCTTGCGGCTGAAGAGTACGAACTCGAACGCCCCTCCAAGAGCTACCCAAAACGCAGGCTACTACCGCGATTAGAGGAGGAAGCACCTAGACCTACATCACCAGCGCATGATGCGGCCGACCGGCCACCTCGTGGCCGTGGTAGAGAGGCCTCTCGGCCCTCCACTCAAGCCGCACCCCGGCGTCGCTCAAAGAATACCAAGGCATGGGGAAATGCGCCAGACCTACGAGATATATTGGAGGACAGGGTAAGGCAAACAAGATCGATCTATGGATCGCGTGGGCGCCCCACGACACGTGACGATAACCGTCATGCCGGATATGGTAATACCGGCCGGGCCGAACACAGTAGACAAAGCTCATTTGAGCTACATCGTGATATAGCCCAATACAGAGGCGCCACACACCCACTATGCTTCACAGATGAAGTAATGGATCATCAAATCCCCAAGGGTTTCAAACCCGTAAACATCGAATCATACGATGGCACAACAGATCCGGCGGTATGGATCGAGGATTATCTCCTTCATATCCACATGGCCCGCGGCGATGATCTACACGCCATCAAAAACCTCCCACTCAAGCTTAAAGGACCAACTAGGCATTAGCCTAATAGCTTGCTAGCAGAATCAATTGGTTGTTGGGAGGACCTGGAAGCCGCATTCCTAGACAACTTCCAGGGAACCTATGTGCGACCACCAGATGCTGATGACCTAAGCCACATAATTCAGCAGCCAGAGGAATCGGCGGAACAATTACAGACACGGTTCCTAACCAAGAAAAACCAAATAGTTGACTGTCCGGACGCACAGGCCCTTGCAGCCTTCAAGCATAACATCCGTGACGAGTGGCTTGCCCAGCACCTCGGACAGGAAAAGCCGAAATCCATGGCAGCCCTCACAACACTCATGACCCGCTTATGCTGGAGAAGACAGCTGGCTAGCTCGTAGTAATAACATGACCAAGAGCCCTGGTAATTCGGATACCAAGGACAACATTGGCAGGTCGCGTCGCAAGAAGCAAAAGCACCGCATTAACGACGACAATGCTGTGGATACGGCAGTTAATGCCGGATTCAGAGGCTCTAAACCCGGTCAGCGGAAAAAGCCATTCAAAAGAAATACTCCGGGCCCGTCTAATTTGGACCGAATACTCGATCGCTCATGCAAGATACACGTCACCCCTGAAAAACCAGCCAACCACACCAACAGGGATTGTTGGGTGTTCAAGTAGGCATGCAAGTTAAACACCGAAAACAATGACAAGGGGCTGCATAGCGATGACGAGGAGGAGCCCCGGCCGCCGAACAATAGGGGACAGAAGGGCTTCCCCCCACAAGTGCGGACGGTGAACATGATATACGCAACCCACATACCCAAAAGGGAGCGGAAGCGTGCACTCAGGGATGTATATGCGTTGGAGCCAGTCGCCCCAAAGTTCAACCCATGGTCCTCCTGCCCGATCACTTTTGATCGAAGGGACCACCCCACTAGCATCCGCCATGGCGGATTCGCCGCATTGGTTCTAGACCCAATCATTGACGGATTTCACCTCACCAGAGTCCTTATGGACGGCGGCAGCAGCCTGAACCTGCTTTATCAGGATACAGTGCGAAAAATGGGCATAGATCCCTCAAGGATTAAACCCACAAAAACGACCTTTAAAGGCGTCATACCAGGTGTAGAGGCCAACTGTACAGGCTCAGTTACACTTGAGGTCGTCTTCGGATCCCCGGATAATTTCCGAACCGAGGAGTTAATCTTCGACATAGCCCGTTCCGCAGTGGCTATCATGCACTGCTCGGACGAACCGCATTTGCAAAGTTCAATGCGGTGCTGCACTACGCACACCTCAAGCTCAAGATGCCAGGCCCTCGAGGAGTCATTACGTTCAATGGAAATACCGAACGCTCTCTCCGAACAGAGGAGCACACGGCGGCCCTCGCGGCGGAAGTACAAAGCAGCCTCTCAAGGCTATTCTCCAGTCCGGCCATTAAACGTCCGGACACCGTCAAGCGCGCCCGGAGTAACCTACAACAAGACCTCCTGGCATGTTCCGGGCACGCGTCGGTGCGGCCCTGACCCCAGCCCTCGCGAAACTACGGAACCAGTACTACGCGTACATAACTACGCTCTGGAAATACCATGGGCATAGGGGGAGGGGCACGACCACGGCATGCCCAAAATGCGGCTCAACCGCACTAGGGGCTCCCAATTTTGTCATTCTTTTTCTTACTTTCAGGACTCCACTCTCACGGAAGGCCTGTCCGTGATCTGTCGCCGAACACACGATGCAACAGCCAGGGAGGCAGAAAGCTACGTCGAGTGTCCAGGTGGTCTCTATAACGAGTAGTATACTTGTTTCACATATCATCCCGCAGCTCGCCCTTGGAGGGGGACATGTTAAATAGTCCCATCTCTTGCTTATCGCACTATTTGTATCGTTCTGCTTTTACCGCAGACTTTTCGAATAAAACAATACATAGCTTTTGTCTATTATTGCATTCCTTTTTTTATAAAAATATGTTCAGTTATGACATTATGCCACCGTACACTTTGGTACGGCCAATACACCAGGGGCTTATGTACCCCAGAATATGGTGTGAGAAGTCCGAACACTCTCATGAGTGCGGCACCCCGAACATATAGCATTATATGCATCGGCTCCGAATCATGTCTTGGGTCAATAGTTGGGTTTGCCCGGCTCCCATGTTTTGGTACCTTACATTCCGTTATATCGGCTAAGGTAGCACTGGTAGAACCACTGCGATTGTGCCCCGGTTGAGCTGGGCTAAGCACCTCGTTGGAGAAAGCTAAAACTGACCGTCATGATAGGGCGAGAGCTGGTCGCTGTTCGAGAGGTTTTCGAGTCCCTAAAGACTTATGCCGCTTAGAGCGAGGAGTCGGCTTTGTCCGGCCTAGGCGTGGATAGCGCCCGAACTCGGTCTTCCGAATACTAGGGCTTCACGAAATTTAAAATTATAGAATTCTATGGCTAAGTGAGAGTGTTCAAGCATTATAGTCCGATTGCCTTGTTCGTTGTGTTGAGCGCCTCCCTCGAAGGACTCAATAATGGGAAAAAAGCGCTCAAGTTTATCCGAACACCCCAAAGACTTTTCGTGACATGGGGCAGTTTACGACTTGCCATCTCTCAAATTTAATAAACGGCTGCACAGAAGGTAATATTTTAAATTCAAAAGTGTTGCTTAGCGCATACAAACAAGTTTTCAGCATACAGGATCACAAATGCGAGTTTACTCGAAAATTACATCTTTGGAGCACTCATCCACTATACGGCGGGCACCTTTCAGGACGCCCTCATAATACATCTCTGGCTTGCGATGCTCCTTGCCCGGCGGTGGTCCGGCCGTCACAAGCTTCTAAGCGTCCATCTTGCCCCAGTGCACTTTAGCATGGGCAAGGGCCCTACGGGCACCTTCGATGCATACGGAGCGCTTGATGACTTCAAGCCTTGGACAGGCATCCACCAGCCACCTTACCAGCCCGAAGTAGCTCCCTGGCATGGCTTCCCCAGGCCACAGCCGGACTACGAGACCCTTCATGGCCTGTTCGGCCACCTTATGGAGCTCAACCAGCTGCTTCAGCTGGTCGCTCAAGGGCACCCGGTGTCCGGCCTCAGCATATTGAGACCAGAACACCTTCTCCGTCGAGCTCCCCTCTTCGGCTCGGTAGAATGCGGCAGCGTCGGACACACTCCGGGGGAGATCTGCGAATGCTCCTGGAGAGCTCCGGACTCGGGTAACTAACAAGTAATTCACTTTCACGTGCTTGCTTTGCATAAAGAATGCCTTACCCGCCGCTATCTTCTTCATCGCCTCAATTTCCTGGAGGGCTTTTTGGGCTTCGGCCTTGGCAGATTTGGCGCTCTGAAGCGCCGAGGCAAGCTCGGACTCTCGAGTCTTTGAGTCAAGCTCCAAACTCTCGTGTTTTTCCACGAGAGCCTGGAGCTCTTGCTGCACCTCCGCCACCCGCGCCTCCTGCTTTTATCGCTGGGTACGCTCCAAGGCCGCATTTTCTTCGGCCTTGGACATCGCTTCCTTCAGGGTCGCCACCTGGGTTGTGGCCCCTGTAATACTCACGTTGGTCCTGTCATTTCTTTTGCAACCACATCTTTTTTATATACTTACATAAGGTATTACTTACCTTCCTTGTCCTCGAGCTGCTTCTTGGCAAGGCCGAGCTCGTTCTCGGACCGCTCGAGTCTCTGCTTCAATGCATTGACCTCCATGCCAAGGCGGCAGAGGTCAAGAAAGACAGCCTGCATTCCCATATTGACATACTTATGTTAGACTCCTGCGTATATCTTTTTGATCCTCAGTTCGGCTTTTCTTTTCGAATACCAAACTAAGCATCATGGGCTACTGTCTATGCGGTAATATTTTTACATATCTTAAATACATACCTCAAAGCCTGTTAGAAGGCTGGCACAGGCTTCAGTCAGCCCGCTCTTGGCGGACTGAACCTTCTGGATCACCACACTCATAATAGTGCGGTGCTCCTCATCGATGGAGGCGCCGTTAAGCACCTCCAGCAGATTATCCGGTGCCTCCGGTTGGACGGAGGTCACCGGCGTCGTAGGCTTGCACTTCTTAGTAGGGAGCCGCCTGCCGGATTACGGAACCATTGAAGGTTCTGGTGCGGTGTCCGGCCCAGGGCCGGACTTGGAGCCCTTGGGGGTCTAATCCCCTCTGCGCCTGGAGTCTGGGAGGTCGCCTTGCCGCGCCTCCAGGACCACCTCCTCCTAGCTTGGACCCTTTTGGGACTCCCCCTCGGCATCATCCGCTGGGCGAGGGGAGGAGGCGGCCGGAAGTGAAGTGCTATTCACATCCGACGAACCCAGGGAGCCGCTCGACGAAGCGTCGAGCCCGGCCTTGGTAGATGGAAGAGGTGGATCTTTATGGGCGGACGAAACTATGTGCCCCCACCAGCCTGGTAAAACTCGCTTATCTCCCAAGCGCCGTAAATTAATGGCACGGTTGGGCTACCCATGCCCGTATTGATGAGAATCCCAGAATAAGGGGACACGATCTCTGCTTCGACAAGACGTGCCAAGGAAACCGCCTCGCTAAGTGCGCTGAGGTGGGACAGTAAAAACGATTCGAATAAAGGCTTGGCCTTGGTGTGATGTTACACTGCGAGATACATCAGCAGATTGGATTTGTGTAAATATTATTCTCTCTACAGTGGTATGTGGAACTTATTTTGCAGAGCCGGACACTATCCTTGTGTTCAAAATCTTCTATGAAGTATTCGGAGGAGGAACCCGCCTTGCAATGCCGAAGACAATCTACGCGCCGGACTCGTCGTCATTGAAGCCTGGTCTACGGAGCACACTAATCTGGCCGGCCAAACCTTTGCTCCCAGGCATGGCTTTCATTAAGAGTTCCTCTGTGCCGTCGCCATCAGGAAGGATGCCTCATCCCATCTTTAAAGACGGCACTGTTGCTAAAGGAGCTTTGGCTATCGGCCAAACTCTCCGGCTAGGCGGTTTTCTTATGACCGCCTGTTCGGCCGCCGCGCCGATGATGACTTCTCGGGTCATCGAAAGCAATCTTCACGTCAACTCGGAACTCGCCGAGCAGTTAGATCCGACGGAGCTCTCTTCCTTAAACGAGCTCCTGGATCGCATCGCCGCCCTGGGAGTCGCTACAGACTATGATCAGATTGGGCCTAAACCTGACCTTAAAGAGATTAACTCTCCCCAGGTCACCCATCACGTTGCTGTGGTGGAGGAACAATGCGGCGACCCTTCATCTATCTTAAGGACTAGCTATGTCCGGATGCCCGATCCCTCCAAGCCGGATACCCGCGGAAGGGAGGACGACACTCAAGACCTGAACTTAGAGTCAGGCAACGGGCTAGATTCATTGGACAACATCCAATAATCCAAGCCTCCGAGTTCGGAAACTCCTTGGCCCTTGAGCCTATGATTGGGTGAGGTTTCGGATCTAATTCCACCCACCCACCCGAAAAGAGGTGATCTATCCAAAATTAGGCAAGAGCCCGAGGAAACAGTACATCATTACTGGGCCAGATTCCTCCTGGTTATGAACATGATAAAGGACTGCCGCGAGGAAGATGCAATTTCATTCTTCTACAATAATTGCATGGACAAGGGAATCCTCAACACCATAGGTCGCCGTGAAATTACACGCTTTGCTGACTTGGCGTCCATAGTACGAAAGTACTGTGCGATGGAAAGCGCCTGGAAAACCGAAGTAAGATTTTGGGACAACCCGGCCCAGAATACAAACCCAGTCCGAAATAAAAGGGTGCATTATCGCCAATCACCCGGGTTAAACACCAAAAAACAAAACCCCCTACGGGGCATGGAACCGTACTAGAGGGATGGCTCAACGGACCCTGTAAAATTCATAGTACAGAGGGCGCCACACCAACTCATAGCCTTAGAGCATGTTGGATACTCCGACAGGTGGCCAAAAGTGGCGAAGAGCTTATAACCCCAGCATCCACAGAGCACCAGCCCAGGGATACCAGTACGGTATTAACAGTGTTCGAGACTTTCGCATCAAACAATATGTGAAAACGAACACTCCGTAGCCTTGCCGAAGTCTACCAAGTAGCAACAATAAATCCATGGAGTGACACGGCTATTACCTTTAATGCCAGTGATGAACCTAAAATCCGAACAGCCCGAGCACCAGCAGCATTGGTCCTCAGTCCAATAGTGGATGGCTTTCGCCTTACCAAGATACTCATGGACGGTGGCAGTGGATTGAACCTCATTTATGAGGAAACCCCTCAAAAAATGGAAATAGACTGGAGCCGCATTGAGCGAAGCAGCACAACCTTTAGAGGAATAATACCCAGTCGGGAAGCGTGCTGCACAGGAAATCACACTGGATGTGGTGTTCGGCACGCCGAATAATTATAGGTCCGAGGAGGTCACGTTCCAAGTAGCCCCGTTCAGCAGCGGATACCACGCTCTATTAGGGCGAGAGGTATTCACAATTTTTCAAGCTATACCCCATTACGGGTACATGAAGCTCAAAATGCCCGGGCCAACCGGAATCATCACTCTTGCTAGTGACCCAGACATAGCACTCCGCGCCGAAAATAAGACAGTCGCACTAGCCCTGGAGGCACTATCCGAAGCCCTAGCGGCCGAGGAACTGACTGCACTGCGCTCCACGGTGAACAGGGACGATGTGATACTCGATAAAAGATCCAAGTCCACCTCCTTTAAACCAGCGGACGAAATAGTCAAATTCCAAGTCCACCCAACGGACCCCACAAAAACGGCCTCCATCGGGGCACAATTAAACCCTGATGTAGACGCCGCACTACGAGAATTCCTACGCGAAAATTGGGACATTTTTGCTTGGCACTCGCAGACATGCCAGGAATCCCATGCCGGCTGGCCGAGCACAGCCTAAACATCCTAAAAGGATTCAAGCCAGTCAAACAGGCTCTTCGGCGTTTCTCCGAACCTAAGAGACAAACCATGGGAGAGGAGCTAGCCAAACTATTGGAGGCCGGATTCATCAGAGATATAAAACATCCGGACTGGCTAGCAAACCTGGTGATGTTACCAAAGAAGGAAAAATCTTGGCACCTATGCGTCGATTTCAAGGACCTCAAAAAGGCTTGCCCAAAGGATCCCTTCCCCCTCCCCCGCATCGATCAAATTATCGACTCTACCGCAGGCTACCATCAAATCAAGATGGCAGAGCCTGACCAAGCCGCAACGACATTTATCACCCCATACGGCCCATTCTGCTTCAACACAATGCCCTTCGGGCTCAAAAACGCCGGCGCAACATATCAGCCGCATGATTCGTATATGTCTCGCAAACCAGATCGGCAAAACAGTGGAGGCATACGTAGATGATGTGGTCGTCAAAACCAAGCATGTCGAAACTCTAGTCGACGACTTGAGGCTCACATTCGATAATCTTCGAACATATGACATCAAGCTTAACCCGAAAAAATGCGTTTTTAGGCGTGCAGTACCGGAAAGCTCTTGGGCTTCATTGTATCCGTAGAGGAATTGAAGCAAACCCAGCCAAGATCGAGCTCTGTCACAATTGGATATCCCAAAGGACCTCAAACAAATACAAAAATTGATCGGATGCGTGGCGGCTCTAAGCCGCTTTATCTCCCGCTTTGGGAGAAAAGGCATTACCCTCTATCGCCTCCTTCGCGCACCGAACACTTCGAGTGGGCCGGATGCCGCCACGGCCGGACTCGAAGAATTAAAAGCCATATTGGCAACAAACCCGTCTGCCGCGCCCAACATGGGCGAACCAATGCTATTATACATCGCCGCAACTCATCAAGTTGTAAGCGCGGTGCTCGTTGTCGAACGAGAAACGGACGGACACAAGTTTCCCCTTCAGAAACCAGTTTACTACGTGTCCACTGTCCTCACTCCATGCAAGTCATGGTATCCGCATTATCAAAAGATAGTGTACGCGGTGTTTATGGCATCCCGGAAGTTGCGACACTACTTTCAAGAGTGTTCGATAATAGTTGCCTCGAAGTACCTCTTAACGACATTATAAACAATCATGACGCGACGGGCGGATTGCCAAATGGGCCATTGAGCTCCTCCCGCTCGACATAACCTATAAACCACGACGAGCCATTAAGTCGAAGTTTTGGCCGACTTCGCCGAATGGGCTCAAGCCGAACTCCCTAAAGAGTACGGCACATATTCCAACTGGATCATGCACTTCGACGGCTCCAAAATGTTGGCTGGTGCAGGGGCTGGCGCTGCTCGACGTCCCCAACAGGAGAATCTGATTCAATACGTACTCCAGATAATGTATTCGGACTCCAACAACGCAGCTGAATACGAGGCCGTTCTACATGGTCTCCGGATGGCAGTATCCATGGGCATTCAACGCCTAGAGGTGCGCGGGGATTCGAACCTCGCGATATCCCAAATAAATGGAGACTTTGATGCCAAGGATCCGAAAATGGTAGCTTATCGCAACGTTGTCCTAAAAATGTCAGCTCGGTTTGAAGGGCTCGAATTTCACCATATAGCTTGGGAAAACAATCAGGCAGCAGACGTCTTGGCACGCATTGGCGCAAAGCGCGATGCCGTCCCCCCAATATCTTCTGAGAGAGGATGTTCAAGTCATCCGTATTATGGGAAGGGGAGTCCTGAAATAACAACCCGGACCCAACAGCATTTCCCAACAGCGAACATTTTGACATAATTGGAGGCTCTGCCAACGAAGTAACGTCTTCAGCCCACGTAATAATGGCAGTCATTCCCCCGTGGACGGAACAATTCCTAGCCTACCTAACCAGGCAGGAACTTCCCGAGGACCAAAACGAGGCACGCTGCATAGTGCGGCGATCTAAAGCCTATAAAGTCCATGAGGGAGAGCTTTATAAGAAAAGCACGACCGGAGTCCTTCAAAGGTGTATCTCCGAAGAGCAAGGCGGAATCTTACGGCTGAAATTCATGCAGGACTCGGCGGGCAACACGCAGCATCCCGGGCCCTTGTAAGCAAGGCCTTCAGTACAAGATTTTATTGGCCGACGGCCCGGGCAGATGCTCAGGACTTAGTCCAACGATGCGTCGGTTGCCAGCTCTTTGCTAATCAAAGCCACATGCCACCCACCACCCTCCAAACTATACCCATCACCTGTCCCTTCGCGGTCTAGGGCCTTGACAAGGTTGGACCCCTTAAAGGAGGAACCCACAAGCAAAAAATACCCTCTTTGGTCATGGTGGATAAATTCACCAAATGGATAGAGGCCAAGCCTATTAAGACGGCCGAATCCGGACCGGTGATAGACTTCATATCAGGGGTCGTACACCGTTACGGCGTCCCCCACAGCATCATCACTGATAACGGCACGAACTTCACGGCCGACGAGGTCAAACTCTGGTGCAAAAACATGGGCATCAAGCTCGACTATGCTTCAGTCTATCACCCTCAAACTAACGGTCAAGTCAAGCGAGCAAATGGTCTAATCATGAGCGGCATCAAACCCAGATTAGTGCGGTCCCTCAAGGAATCTAACACGCACTGGGTAGAGGAGCTCGACTCCGTACTCTGGGGGCTGCGGACCACGCCGAATCGCACCACCGGCTTCACACCATTCTTTATGGTATACGGCGCAGAGGCAGTTCTGCCCTGCGACATAATTCAAGACTCACCTCCCATGCACATGTACGAAGAAAGAGAAGCCGAGCTCGATCGGCAGGACAGTTTGGACGCCTTGGAGGAGGAGCGTGACGTGGCAAAAGCCCGTTCCGCATTCTATCAACAACAGGCTCGAAGATATCAAAGCAGAGAAGTACGGGCCAAAACTTACAATGTTGGCGAGTTAGTTCTACGCCTGCCGGACAAGAAAAAGGACAAACACAAGCCCAAATGGGAAGGTCCCTTTATTATCGACC
Source organism: Aegilops bicornis (assembly GCA_021605145.1). NCBI lineage: Eukaryota > Viridiplantae > Streptophyta > Magnoliopsida > Poales > Poaceae > Aegilops > Aegilops bicornis. The sequence goes on from CM038669.1 coordinate 650,735,401, forward strand.
AAGTCCTGACCGGTGGAGTGTACCGTCTGCGAGATGCATCCGATAACCGACTCGAGCCGAACCCATGGAACACAGCCCGTCTCCGAAGATTCTACGCCTAGCGCCGGATTCTGAGTTCGTCTCCTTCCTCTGTCTATTTTTTACACATTAGTTGTCTTATATTTCTCTCCTTCTCCCTCTTTTTCTCTTACAGCCTTTAAAGGCTCGTTCGCGGATCGTTCGCACACACTTGACGCGCTATCCGTGCTCATTATACCTGGGGGCTTCTTTAACAGAAGCTTATTTGTACAGGCTTCATGCCTAACACATGTGTCACACTTCCGCATGTACCTTTTATTCACCATTATATGCATCGATATGACTTAAGTTTTGGCCAAGCTGGGTTGCCTGGCTCCTGTGCTTATCCCTACGTTCCCGATTGTTCGGCTAGGCGCTAAAGGGAGCACCTCTGCGATTATTACTTGCGGGTCAGCGGATGTGTACCTCGGTGGGTGAAGCCAAAAGCTAGCGTTCTTAAGGGAATATTCGGTCGGTGAACTAAAGATGATTTCTCACTTATTTATTTATCTGCCCCAGATGCTTTTACGCTTTTTTCGTAGTCGGACATGCACTTTAAGGCATGCCTCCTGTGGAAAGGAACCCCTAACGGAACTATTCTCCTGGAAGATGTTTCTTACTAACCATGTAATATAACATAACTAGTTGGGCACTTATGCATTTCAAGCACTAATGACCCCTACGCCTGGTCTCCATGCATGCCCCTGTTCTTACGTAACCGTGAGGGTATTCGGACACACTACGGACTATAGGGTCCCGAGGTTGAAGCGAAAAGGTCCGCCATGACAAACGATCTACAATCCGGCTAGAAGGCATTTTTACATGTCATTTTAAATTACATAGTCAATTTGACTGGGGTATTCCTCCTCAATACCATCTAATAGGCTGTCTAGTTTACAATCCTGTTGGGAATACTTTGCGGCCAATTCTACTTGGCCGTACACTAAGCTCGCGGGGAACTCCTTCCCATCGGCCCCCCCAGGTCCGACCTCGGCCATGTGGTTTGGGTCAGCCTTCGTGTACCGCGTCCTCACCATGGCCCAGGCCTCCCTGGCGCCTTTATGGCAGGCCGATATCTTCCATAATCGGAAGCACCGCCGCGCTCCCTTAAGCCTCTCTGCAAGCTCTCCAAGGCCTTCGGGCAGGGAGACAGATGGCCACAAGGCCTGGGCGACGCCTATCATCACTGCCCGAACTCGTTCAAGCGCTTGTAAGAGCTTCGAAGAAGGTCACCCGTAGAACCGGGCATTTCCTCTGGAGGATGACCTGTGAGCATACCTACAGACATAACTCTGTTAGTCGACTTCCTCGCCGAACTCTTTTTCAAAGTTAGTTCAAGCACTTACTAAAAATGCCGCGTCAAAGCCGTCGATTCTCCTTCACGGAGTCCGACAGCTAGGCACGAACATCCTTTAGTTCCTCGCCCGGCCGGGTGTTGGCATCTTGGAGATTATTCTTCACCTGCCTCACCCTCGTAAGCACGCTCTCGCCGGCATTTAACGGGCGCAATAGTTGTTGCTTGTCCGGATCTACTCCAGCGCCATCTGCAATGATATTGTCAGATTTACACACACGCCGCACTTCACAACATACTTATCTTTCAAAGCGTATATTACCAGAGGGGGTCTCCTTGGCCTCCCCTGCAGCGGCTAGTGCAGCCTCAAGTTGGGCTTTGCACCCTTCCAACTCCTGGGACAGTTGGGTAATCTTTTTTGTAAGGTCCTGCGTAACAAATGATCCTTAAATCAGTTATTTTAACTGGTTCAAGTCTCGGGGGCTACTGGCAGATATAACCATCAAATTTTCTCACCCGTATGTCTTTCACATCTTGCTTTGTGGCTCAAGCTAGACCATTTTGAGCGGCACGCAGGTGCGCATCTCCGAATTGAAGGCATCCAATGCCTCTTGGGAGAAACATGTCGCCACGAAGAAATGTCCAGCGACGCTTTGTGATTCATGGCACTCTCCACCTAGGAATTGGTGGCGGGCAGTCTGTCGGCATCCTCTGTCGGAGGAGCGTCTGACGACGCCTCGTGTTTGCCTCCGCTTACGGACTGGCTTGGGAGCCTGGCTGGTCGAGGCTCGATTGGCAACCTCTCCGGATATAGTCCGGCGAGCGCTCTTTTTCCTGAAGAGAGCACGGGCATTAGTATGCCTTCCGGGAATGAAACCTGGGAATAAGATGGCACGCCATACCGTTGCACCGGCGTCTCAATCCGGACCCCACTTCTTTTCAGCCTGCTGGGCCTTGCGGCCCCTTGTTGGCTAGCCAACGCAGGCTCAGCCTTCCGCCTCAAGGGTTCCCCCTACAAAACACCATTGGTATAAGGTGATCAAAAATAAGCACGGATGGATCATTTTCAAAGTATTGGGACTTCAGTCTTAGTTACCTGTGAGGCTGGAAGTATTCCGGGGTAATCGGCCGTAATGGCGACCAAGGCATTATCGATGCTCAGTTGGTAAAATACCCCATCAATCAGCTCCACGGATATGTCCGGATCCTCTTGGGAGGCCGGATCGAGGGACCGTTCCGGATCCTCGGGTTGTGGAGGAGGGCTGTTTATATCCTTTACGGCCCAGCGCAATTCCTGCGTCGAAATCACAAGATAAGGTACTTAACTATGGGAATATGGAATGGATGGGCAAAAAGAAGTGTCCGCTTACCCAGCTTGGAGGATTGTACATAGAAAATCTGCCCTGTGGATTGACGCGACGAACTCCTCCTCTTCTCCCTTGTACAATGCGGATAAGGCCTTCGCCGAGCAAAGAATCGATCCCGCCCTTACGGCCGCAGCGGGTGGCATCATCCTCCCCGTTGAAATCCCACATGGGGTGGTGTCGGTGTCAAAACCGGTGGATCTCGGGTAGGGGGTCCCGAACTGTGCGTCTAGGCGGATGGTAACAGGAGACAAGGGACACTATGTTTTTACCCAGGTTCGGCCCTCTCGATGGTGGTAAAACCCTACTCCTGCTTGATTAATATTGATGATATGGGTAGTACAAGAGTAGATCTACCACGAGATCAAAGAGGCTAAACCCTAGAAGCTAGCCTATGGTATGATTGTTGTTCGTCCTACGGACTAAAACCCTCCGGTTTATGTAGACACCGGAGAGGGCTAGGGTTACACAGAGTCGGTTACAATGGGAGGAGATCTACATATCTGTATCGCCAAGCTTGCCTTCCACGCCAAGGAAAGTCCCATCCGGACACGGGACGAAGTCTTCAATCTTGTATCTTCATAGTCCGGGAGTCGGGCCAAAGGTTATAGTTCGCTATCCGGACACCCCTAATCCGACTCCTCAAGAGCCCCGAACCAGGCTTCATTGACGATGAGTCCGGCGCGCAGATTTGTCTTCGGCATTGCAAGGCGGGTTCTTCTCCAAATTCTGTGTACCTGTTGAATAGTGTCCAGCTTCTCGTGAATATTGTGCTCCTTGGCTCCCACGCCCAATAATGGTCGTCTTCCACGTGTCAAACGAATGGGAAAAGCCAGGGTGTTTTTACTTTTACCCCCTAGCTGCGCAAATAAGCTGCCTTATAAAAGAGACGAGGAATTAGATCCGAATCACACCATCTTCCCTTCGCGAGCATTCATCGGAGCGCATCCGACAGAGATCCATTCCATCATGGCCAGTCGATGCAGCTCCTCCTCTCGCCCTCCCAGTCGTCAGCCTGGAGGTTGGGAGAGATGTTCCATCCCGCACTGCGAGCTAGTGACGCTCCAAACCAAGGGATTCCTTCCCCCAACCTTCATGGTCCCGGTTCGAGCCGGACTTGCCACCTATAATGGCGGAGAGCAAGCAGAGAGCGTCCCCAGTCCCTCCAAAGGAGAGCGGGTATGCCTTGTCCCTTATCTAATAAGTGGGCTCGGATTTCCAATTCATCCGTTTCTCCGGGGGCACCTGGAGTTCTACGGCCTCCAGCTGCACAACCTTACGCCTGCCTCCATATTGCATATTGCGGGCTTCGTAGCCCTTTGCAAGCTGTTCTTGGGCGTCGAGGCTCATTTCGCACTATGGAAGAAGCTGTTCTGCCTTGTGCCCCGTTCTCAGGAGGGGTCGATATATCAAGTGGGCGGAGCCGAACTATGGCGCATCGCCGGGACCAGATATCTATCCGGAACCCCAAGGAAAGCGTCCGAAGACTGGCCTTCAAAGAAGATGTCCCCCTGCCGGACCCTGTTCGGATCGGCCTCCCCGAGTTCAATAATGCTCCCTTGAAGAAGCGCCTAAGCTGGCGTCCACGGAGCCCTCAGAGGGAAAATGACAAGGACGTCCTTTACCTGATGAGCCGGATAAGGTTGTTAGCTCATTCCGGACTAACCATGATCGGGGTCATGGCCACATGTATTATGCGGGGGGTGGAGCCGCTTCAGTATAGAGGCCACCCCATGTCGGATTTCAACGGGGAGGATGATGCCACCCGCTGCGGCCGTAAGGGGCCGGGATCGGTTGCTGCTCTGACAAAGGCCTTGTCCGCATTGTACAAGGGAGAAGAGGAGGAGTTCCTCCGCGTCAATCCACGTATGGATTTTCTATGTACAATCCTCCAAGCTGGGTAAGCGGACACTTCTTTTTGCCCATCCGTTCCATACTCCCATAGTTAAGTACCTTATCTTGTGATTACGACGCAGGAATTGCGCCGGGCCGTAAAGGATATAAACAACCCTCCTCCACAACCCGAGGATCCGGAACGGTCCTCGATCCGCCTCCCAAGAGGATCCGGACATATCTGTGGAGCTGATTGATGGGGTATTTTACCAATCGAGCATCGATAATGCCTTGGTCGCCATTACGGCCGACACCCCGGAATACTTCCAGCCTCACAGTAATCGAGACCAAGTCCCAATACTTTGAAAATGATCCATCCGTGCTTATTTTTTATCACCGTATACCAATGGTGTTTTGCAGGGGGAGCCCTTAAGGCGGAAGGCCGAGCCTGCGGTGGCTAGCCAACAAGGGGCAACAAGGCCCAGCAGGCTGTAAAGAAGTGCGGTCCGGATTGAGCCGCCGGCGCAACGGTATGGCGTGCCATCTTATTAGCAGGTTTTATTCCCGGAAGGCATACTAACGCCCGTGCTTTCTTCAGGAAAAAGAGTGCTCGCCGGACTATATCCGGAGTGGTTGCCAATCGAGCCTCGACCAGCCAGGCTCCAAAGCCAGGTCCAGAAGCGGAGGCAAACACGAGGCGTGCGTCGGACGCTCCTCCGACAGAGGATGCAGACACACTGTCTTCCGCCAATTCCGAGGTGGAGAGTGCCATGAATCACATGCGTCGCCGGATAGTTCTTCGTGACACATGTTTCTCCCAAGAGGCATTGGATGCCTTCAATTCAAGAGATGCGCGCCTCCGTGCCGCTCAAAATGGTCTAGCCATAGCCACAGAGCAGTATGTGAAAGACATACGGGTGAGAAAATTTGATGGTTATATATGCCAGTAGCCCCCGAGACTTGAACCAGTTAAAATAACTGATTTAAGGATCATTTGTTACGCAGGACCTTACAAAAAAGATTACCCAACTGTCCCAGGAGTTGGAAGGGTGCAAAGCCCAACTTGAGGCTGCACTAGCCACTGCAGGGGAGGCCAAGGAGACCCCCTCTGGTAATATACGCTTTGAAAGATAAGTATGTTGTGAAGTGCGGCGTGTCTGTAAATCTGACAATATCATTGCAGATGGCGCCGGAGTAGATCCGGACAAGCATTAGCTATTGCGCCGGTTAAAGGCCGGCGAGAGCATGCTTATGAGGGTGAGGCAGGAGAAGAATAATCTCCAAGATGCCAATACCCGGTCGGGCAAGGAACTAAAGGATGTTCGTGCCCAGCTGTCGCACTCCGTGAAGGAGAATCAACGGCTTCGACGCGCCATTTTTAGTAAGTGCTTGAACGAACTTTGAAAAAGAGTTCGGCGAGGAAGTCGACTAATGTGAGTTATGTCCGTAGGTATGCTCACAGTGTCGCCCCGCAGAGGAAATGCCGGTTCCACGGGTGACCTTCTTCCCGAAGCTCTTACAACCGCATTTAACGAGTTCGGCAGGTGATGAAAGGTGTCGCCCAGGCCTTGTGGCCATCTGTCTCCCTGCCCGAAGGCCTTGGAGAGCTTGCAGAGAGGCTTAAGGGAGTGTGGCGGCGCTTCCGATTATGGAAGATATCGGCCTGTCGTCAAGGTGCCAGGGAGGCCTGGGCCATGGTGAAGACACGGTACACGAAGGCTGACCCAAACCACATGGCCGAGGTCGGACCTGTGGGGGCCGATGGGAAGGAGATCCCCGTGAGCTTAGTGTACGGCCAAGTAGAATTAGCCACAAAGTATTCCCAACAGGACTGTAAACTAGACAGCCTATTAGATAGTATTGAGGAGGAATACGCCCAGTCAAATTGACTATGTAATTTAAGATGACATGTAAAAAATGCCTTCTAGCCGAATTGTAGATCGTTTGTCATGGCGGACCATTTCGCTTCAACCTCGGGACCCTATAGTCCGGAGTGTGTCCGAATACCCTCACGGTTATGTAAGAACCGGGGCATGCGTGGAGAGACCAGTGCGAGGGGTCATTAGTGCTTGAATGCATAAGTGCCCAACTAGTTATGTTATATTACATGGTTAGTAAGAAACATCTTCCAGGAGAATAGTTCCGTTAGGGGTTCCTTTCCTGGGAGGCATGCCTTAAAAGTGCATGTCCGACCGCGAAAAAAGCAAAAAGCATCCGGGGCAGATAAATAAATAAGTGAGAAATCATCTTTAGTTCACCAATCAATATTCCCTTAAGAACGCTTAGCTTCGGCCTCACCCAGTCTGAGGTACACATCCGGCTGACCGGCAAGTAATAATCGCAGAGGTGCTCCTTTACCGCTTAGCCGAACAATCAGAACGAGGGTAAGCAGGAGCCAGGCAACCCAGCTTGGCCAAAACTGAAGTCATATCGATGCATATAATGGTGAATAAAAGGTACATGCGGAAGTGTGACACATGTGTTAGGCATGAAGCCCGTACAAATAAGCTTTTGTTAAAGAAGCCCCCAGGTATAAAGAAACGATGCGCGAACGAGCCTTCAAAGGATGTAAGAGAAAAAGAAGGAGAAGGAGAGAAATATAAGACAGCTAATGTGTAAAAAATAGACAGAGGAAGGAGACGAACTCAGAATCCGGCGCTAGGTGTAGAATCTTCGGAGACGGGCTGCGTTCCATGGGTTCGGCTCGAGTCGGTTATCCGATGCATCTTGCAGACGGTACGCTCCACCGGTCAGGACTTGGTCGATAATAAAGGGACGTTCCCATTTGGGCTTGAGTTTGTCCTTTTCTTGTCCGCAGCGAGAACTAACTCGCCAACATTGTAAGTTTTGGCCCGCATCGCTTTGATATCTTCGAGCTTCTTGTTGATAGAATGCGGAACGGGCTTTTGCCACGCCAGGCTCCTCCTCTAAGGCGCCCAAACTGCATCGCCGATCGAGCTCGGCTTCTCTTTCTTCGCATACATGCGACGCGAGGTGAGTCATGAATTATGTCGCAGGCAGAACTGCCTCGCACCGTATACCATAAAGAATGGTGTGAATCCGTGGTGCGATTCGCGTGGTCCGCAGCCCCTGAGAGTACGGAGTCGAGCTCCTCTACCCAAAGGCGTGTTAGATTCCTTGAGGGAGCGACTAACTGGGTTTGATGCCGCCATGATAAGACCATTTGCTCGCCGACTTGATCGTTAGTTTGAGGGTGATAGATCAAGCATAGTCGAGGTTGATGCCCATGTTTTTGCACCAGAGTTTGACCTCGCCGGCCGTGAAGTTCATGCCGCTATCAGTGATGATGCTGTGGGGACGCCGTAATAAATGTACGCACTCGATATGAAGTCTATCACCGTCCGGATTCGCCGCCTTAATGTGCTTGGCCTCTATCCATTTGGTGAATTTATCCACCATGACCAGTAGGTATTTTTGCTTGTGGGTTCCTCCTTTAAGGGGTCCAACCATGTCAAGCCCCCAGACCGTGAAGGGCCAGGTGATTGGTATAGTTTGGAGGGCAGTGGGTGGCATGTGGCTTTGATTAGCAAAGAGCAGGCAACCGATGCATCATTGGACTAAGTCCCGAAAGCATCCGCCAGCCGCCGCCAATAAAATCCAAAGACGGAAGGCCTTGCTTACAAGGGCCGGGCTGCGGCGTGGTGCCCGCCGAGTCCGGCATGATTTTCAGCCAGAATATTCCGCCCTTCCTCTTCGGAGATACACCTTTGATGGACTCCGGTCGTGCTTTTCTTATTAAGCTCTCCCTCATGGACTTTATAGGCTTTAGATCGCCGCACTATGCAGCGTGCCTCGCTTTTGGTCCTCGGAAGTTCCTGCCTGGTTAGGTAGGCTAGGAATTGTTCCGTCCACGGGGGAATGACTGCCATTATTACGTGGGCTGAAGACGTTACTTCGTTGGCAGAGCCTCCAATTGTGTCAAAATGTTCGCTGTTGGGAAGTGCTGTTGGGTCCGGGTTGTTATTTCAGGACTCCCCTTCCCATAATACGGATGACTTGAACATCCTCTCTCAGAAGATATTGGGGGGACGGCATCGCGCTTTGCGCCAATGCGTGCCAAGACGCTCGCTCGATTGTTTTCCCAAGCTATATGGTGAAATTCGAGCCCTTCAAACCGAGCTGACATTTTTAGGACAACGCTGCGATAAGCTACCATTTTCGGATCCTTGGCATCAAAGTCTCCATTTATTTGGGATATCGCGAGGTTCGAATCCTCACAAGACCTCTAGGCGTTGAATGCCCATGGATACCGCCATCCGGAGACCATGTAGAACGGCCTCAGATTCAGCCGCGTTGTTGGAGTCCTAATACATTATTCCGAGTACGATTGAATCAGATCTCCTGTTGGGGACGCCGTAACGACGCCAAATTTCTGCATCAGCCAACATTTTGGAGCCGTCAAGTGCATGATCCAGCTTGGAATATGTGTCGCACTTTTAGGGAGTTCGGCTAGTCCATTCGGGCGATTTAAGTCGGCCAAAACTTGCGACTTAATGGCTCGTCGTGGTTTATAGGTTATGTCGAACGGAGGAGCTCAATGGCCCATTTGGCAATCCGCCCGTCGCGTCAGCGGTTGTTTATAATGTCGTTAAGAGGTACTTCGAGGCAACTATTATCGAACACTCTTGAAAGTAGTGTCGCAACTTCCGGATGCCATAAACACCGCTGCAGACACTATCTTTTGATAATGCGGATACCATGACTTGCATGGAGTGAGGACAAGGACACGTAGTAAACTGGTTTCAAGGGGAAACTTGTGTCCGCCCGCTTCTCGCTCGACAACGAGCACCGCGCTTACAACTTGATGAGTTGCGGCGATGTATAATAGCATTGGTTCGCCCATGTTGGGCGCTGCCAGACCGGGTTTGTTGCCAATATGGCTTTTAAATTCTTCGAGTCCGCCGTATGGCATCCGGCCCACTGAAGTGTTCGTGCTACCAAGGAGGCGATAGAGGGGTAATGCCTTTTCTCCCAAACGGGAGATAAAGCGGCTTAGAGCCGCCACGCATCCAGTCAATTTTTGTATTTGTTTGAGCTCCTTTGGGATATCCAATTGTGACAGAGCTCGGATCTTGGCTGGGTTTGCTTCAATTCCTCTACCGGATACAATGAAGCCCAAGAGCTTTCCAGCTGGTACGCCGAAAATGCATTTTTCCGGTTTAAGCTTAATGCCATATGTTCGAAGATTATCGAATGTGAGCCTCTAAGCTGTTGCTGTTTTTTCTTGTGGCTGCTCGCCGTGGCCATAAGCCTACGTTTGAAACGCTCTTGTTCGACGGGATCCTCAGGCACGACAAATTGGTTGCCGCCGAGGCTTGCCTGCCTCTTTGGAGGGAGGCATGTAATTATCGCCCTCTACCTCTCTCTCGCCGGCTCTCATGAGGGCTGGCTTCTCCATCCTCCCGTGCTCAACTCGTGGAGGGGCTTGTCTTCGAACTGTCCGGTGTTATTGTCTCCGTGCCGGAATCATCGCTTTTGCTTTTGGCGGGATTTAGAGCGGGCGCCGATGACGCCGGGCGCTTAGGCTTCTTCTTGAGGGGTCATCCTCCGTTGTTCCATCGCCGCCTCTTCTTTTGGGGTGTCCACCATGTATATGTCATACGACGAGGTGGTTTTGTAGTGCCTTGTCGGCGCTGGTTCTTGGTCGCCTCTTTGCATCGGGCGCCCATACCGCCGATGTCATCGAGTCGGGTCGAGCATGTCGGTTAAATCATCGATAGTGGCTACGAAGTGGGTGGTGGGTGGGCTTTGAATTTCTTCGTCGTCCACATCCCAACCTTGCCGACCATAATCCGGCCAGGGCTCTTCTGATAAAGACAGAGACTTTAGTGAATTCAGGATGTCGCCGAAGGGCGAATGCTGAAAGATTCCGCGGCGGTGAACTCCATGATCGGCGCCCAATCGGATTCGATTAAGGTGGAGCGCGAAGGTTCGGAGTCCGGAGAAAAGTCCGCACCTTGGAGTCACGGGCTCGCAGCGACAAGGCTGGTGTTCGCTCGATCGCCAGATAGATTGCAACCCCGAGGCGGTGTCTAGCCACCCATCCTCGATTGGCGCTTGATCGGCTCCGAGCTAGAGGTCGAGCGGACATCGGTGCGGCCTCTGTGGCACCGCTCGCACCAGAGCTAGATCATGCCCATCGCGACAAAGGCGGGCGCCGCTTTGGTCGTGGCTCGAACCCGTCGAAGATCAAGTCTCCGCGGACGTCAGCCGGGTAGTTCAAACTTCCAAATCTGACTTGATGGCCAGGGGCATAGCTTTCGATCTGCTCCAGATGGCCTAGCGAATTGGCCCGCAGTGCAAAGCCGCTGAACACGAAGGTCCGTCCGGGGAGAAAATTCTCACCCTGGACCGCATTGTTGTTGATGATCGGAGGAGCCATCGGGCCTAAAGATGACGACACAGAGGAACTCTCAATGAAAGCACCAATGTCGGTCTCAAAACCGGCGGATCTCGGGTAGGGGGTCCCGAACTGCAAGGCCTAGGCAGATGGTAACATGAGACAAGGGACACGATGTTTTTACCTGTGTTCGGGCCCTCTCGATGGAGGTAAAACCCTACTCCTGCTTGATTAATATTGATGATATGGGTAGTACAAGAGTAGATCTACCACGAGATCAAAGAGGCTAAACCCTAGAAGCTAGCCTATTTATGATTGTTGTTCGTCCTATGGACTAAAACCCTCCGGTTTATATAGACACCAGAGAGGGCTAGGGTTGCACAGAGTCGGTTACAATGGGAGGAGATATACATATCTGTATCGCCAAGCTTGCCTTCCACGCCAAGGAAAGTCCCATCCGGATTACGTGATCTAAGTCTTCAATCTTGTATCTTCATAGTCCAGGAGTCCGGCCAAAGGTTATAGTTCGGCTATCCGGACACCCCCTAATCCGGGACTCCCTCAGGTGTTGAGATAAGCTGCCATTTTCGGATCCTTGGCATCAAAGTCTCCATTTATTTGGGATATCACGAGGTTCGAATCCCCGCGCACCTCTAGGCGTTGAATGCCCATGGATACTGCCATCCGGAGACCATGTAGAAGGGCCTCATATTCGACTGCGTTGTTGGAGTCCGTATACATTATCTGGAGTACGTATTGAACTGTATCTCCTGTTGGGGACGTCAGAACGACGCCAGCCCCCAGACCAGCCAACATTTTGGAGCCGTCGAAGTAGACGTGAATGCTCGCTAAGGGAAGATGGTGTGATTCGGATCTAGGGGGTTAAAAGTAAAAACACCCTGGCTTTTCGCATTCGTTTGACATGTGGAAGACGGCCATTATTGGGCATGGAAGCCAAGGAGATAAATATTCACGAGAAGCCGGACACTATTCAACACGTACACAGAATTTGGAGAAGAACCCGCCTTGCAATGCCGAAGACAATCTGCGCGCCGGACTCATCGGGCACCTTCAATCTCAATCGAATCCGCCCCTCGCCTCTTTATAAAGAGACCAAGGCTCTACTCCTTTCTTTCAATCTCAATCAAATCCGCCCCTCGCCTCGAGTTACAAGTTGAGATTATGTTTGAAGTCTTCAAAACTTCTTGTGGGTAGAGCGTTGGTGAAACCATCCGCAACTTGGTCTTGAGAGTGAATAAACCGAAAATCCAAAAGTTTATTTGAAAAGAGACCAAGCTCTTACGGAGAAGATTGAAAGAAAAGAGACCTTCAATGTCCCGGCTCTTACACCGACATTGGCCATAAGCTTGCTTACTGACATTCTGGTAACCTTATGTGCGTTGGTGTGGTGTTCCTCAACCATATCTTTCGAGTTGAACTCAAGATTGAAGACAGAAGATAGGAGATACATCTCCGTGTCAAACATGATGATATGGTTGCGTGTGTATACAAGGCGTGTACAGGAAGGAAGATCAACACCGCCGGAGGAGTAGTTAGTTAGCCAAGTCTTTTGTATCTTTATCTCCTCTTATCTCTAGTTTACTTCCTTTGCAAGATGTATCTCTCTCAACAACCTGTACGCATATCTGGGCTCGCAGCCCTTCTATTTAACACGCAACACGTTGGCCAGGAAGGCTAAGACATTTACCGCAAGTCGCACATCCTTAGCTTTTGGAAAAAAATTCAAAATTTCTTTTCTGTGCGAAAAATCACGTTTTTCCCTTCCGCGAGAGGCACCGCCGTCCTCTCGGAAACAAGAAAACACGTGTTATCTGTTTATTTTTTCTTCCACGAGAGGCACGGTTGTGCTTTTCAAGAAGAGGCATGGCTGCGGTTTATCGAAAATGAAAGAAACACGTTTTCTGTTTTTCTTTCTTTCATGAGAGGCACGATTTTTGTCATGGTTTTGTCACGGCAGATGTCCTAGTGAAAGGACTTAGTCGTGGAGCCATCGCGACGGGTTAGCTTAAAGGGTTAAAGCGGACAAAGGACGCAGAGAGTTTTATACTGGTTCGGCCCCTTGCGGTGAAGTTAAAGGCCTAATCCAGTTGTTTTGGAATTGTTAGGGTTTCGATGACCAGGGAGCGAATCCGCTATGCCTGGCTCTCGAGTTGTTGTTTGTTGTCCCTAAACCACCGTCGGGTCGTCCCTTCATATACACAGGTTAACGCCCGGCGGTTTACAGAATCCCGAGGCTAGCTCATAAACGTGTCCTACCGGTTTCTACCTTTCTTATCTTACAACACAAGTTACATATGATATGGCGGTTTATGTCTATAGGCCATAACCCACCTCCGGGCCCTGGGCCTTCGTAAAGCGCCATACTCCTTGTCTTCATGGGCTTCAAATATAAATAACTCATTTTGGGGGTAACCCGGCCTCTCCTGGCCGGTTTATACCCAGTAGTAATATCCCCAACATTAGGGCCCTGCATTGATTTGAACCGGTTCATGTCAATCTTCAACACTTGATAAAAATTCTTCCTTCATCACATTCACATAAATCTTGTAAACCGCCATGACATCATCTTCCAGGATCATGATAAATCGCCATGATGTCACCAGTTATTGAAGATTGCATATAGCTCACCTTCATTAATGAGCCTCCGACAATCAAGGCAACAGCTCTGTCACATATCCAAATTTTGGGCTCCTCGATTTTCGTGCCTGTGGAACTTGTTTTTCCCTCACTTAGGCATCTTAGACCTGTACCTTCTGTACCAAAGTAGACGGTTTAATCTTTTAGAAAAATGATGATCCGGTAGGTACCATTAGTCCCCTGTTAAACCGCCAAGCCGTTTTATCTTTGTACCTTCTCCAATGTCTGACTTCGGTTCAACAATGTGTATATACCTCTGTCTTCTTCTAATCTTGCGTCACTTTATACTTGTCCATTATAAATCTTAAACCGGCAATAACCATGTTTCAGCTTTCCATTGAAATGGCCAAACAAGTTTACGAGTGCAACTGGGTACCTTCCCGGTTACTGAAGAACAACTAGACAGATGTGTTGCAACCGGTGCTTTAGCAAAGAAAAAAGTCATCCACTGGAGGGCCCCTGGTCCGGAAAATCCTCCTGAACCCAAGAACGGAGAAGTAGTCGTGTACGCTGACCATCTGGGTCGAGGCTTTAGCCCTCCCAGTTCAAAAATTTTCCGAGATGTGCTTGCCAGCTTCCAACTCCACCCTCAAGATATTGGACCAAACTTTGTGTCCAATATTTGCAATTTCCAAGTATTTTGTGAGATTCATCTTCAAGAAGAGCCCACAGTTGAGCTGTTCAGAGACTTTTTCTACTTGAACCGCCGGACTAAGTTTACAGATGGGCCCAATACTGAACTTGGTGGAATGGCAATTCAGAAGAGGAAAGATGTCGGCTTCCCTCACGCCAAGCTTCATAGTCACCCCAAGGATTGGAATCAAACTTGGTTTTATTGCCAGGACACGTCTCCAACTGATGAGAATCCTCTGCCGAGTTACCATCCTCACCGGCTTAGCAACACTTATCCATTTCCTCAGAGGTTGACTGCCAAGGAACGGTCCAACTATGCACCACAACTGTCAAAGCTCAGAGCCTTTATGGCAAACGGTTTAACAGGTGTTGACTTTGTTCGCTGCTGGATATCTTGGAGCGTTCTGCCTTTAAGCCGGCGCCCGGTTTAATGTGTGAGTACACAGGGGATTTAAAAGACCCTCAACGACATATCGACATTCACCTAATGTAAGTCGGGTTACCGAGGCTGTCAAGAAAATATTGAATGAACCGAAGCTGTCTATAGCCGCATCGATAAGTCCTTTCAAGCGCTTCCAATAAACCGCCAACCAGAAGAATCACACTTTTTTAGCTTGCTCCTTTTAAATACTATCTCAAAATTTTGTACATCTTTGATAGGGCGATGATCCATTCGGAAGAAGAAACCACGGATAAACCGCCAAGACACCTCGCCCCAAGACCAAGGTTATTAAAAACCTGCCAAAAGAGGACCACCGAGTATTCCAAACCAAATGCTGATGTTGACTTGGCTAATCCGGACTCTGAGGTAGAACTTGACTCTCTTGCTTCATTTTTCATCCACCTCATTGACAATGACTATTATCAGGACGACGCTAAAGGCAGCCAAGCTGATGATGTAGAGGTAATTATTCTTTCCTCCGGTTCAGATCCTCTGCCAACACAGAAAATCTGTCGAGCAAACCGGAAAGTAAAATTTTCTCACCGCCTTTCTCACTTGGACCCAAACTTTCTTTTGAAGACGTAGCAACACGAAGCTCGCCACACAACCTGGCACAGCGGCCAGGTAGTTACCTCCGCCGGTTTACCGAACACTCCAGCCCGGAAACGCCGATCAGAGGTCTCTTACATTCCTGATACTTCTTGCCCCAAGGCGGGTTGTTTCCGACAACCTCTTAATCCGTCCCGATTCAAATTATCGTGGCACACCTCACTCATCCTCCGGGCGAAGTCAACGCCCACACAACTTCCACCCTCAAGATAGTTCTGGGTGACTTATGTTTTGATTTTATCCTTGATGTGTTACATTTGCATGTTGTACCGATCTTTATATTTGTTCTTTGCCGCTAAGCCCGGACTCCAAAGAAGAAGTCCCGTTAAATAAACCGGCCGATTTAAAAATGTAGTTATTGAACCAAAAAATTCCAGAGCGGAAGAAGCCAATGCCGACATCATGCTTGATGACCCGCCACCACAATATTATGATTTTGTTGTTGAACAAGTGGAGGTTGACCCAACAGCCATGCCGATAAGTTTACAAGCCTGCTCCGAGCCACTGATAAACCGTAAAGCCTGGTCCACACCGCGGATAAACCGTCAAGCCCAGTAAAGGCTGCAGATGACAAAGCCGATGATATTATGATTACTGGCTTTGGCCACACCGCTCTTGGTAATCCTGTTGCTTTATCAAAGCATACTGCCAAGGACGAAGCTTCGCTATGAGCAAAGGCAAGAGGAATGCCGATCTATCAAGCTACACTCACCTCAGTGCTCAAGACATTAATTATGGCTTCTTAAACCGTCTGTATACAAGCCGCGACTATGAAGACGGTTTAGTGAACTTGATGAAGGAACGATATGAGGTAAGTACTGCTTGACTCTGCATAACTGTTTCTCTTCTGTCAAAATATCAACTCGAGTAGCCCCCAAGGGCCGGTTTAAGATATCAATCTGAACCGGACTTTGTAATATCTCAACTTTGCATGCTTAGCCTTCAAGGGCCAGGTTATCTTTTAAGATGAACCGTTACTTAGAATTGCAATATTGTAACTTTCGCCGTGTAGTCCCCAAGGGCCGGTTTTAACTTATGAAGATGAACCGACTTTTAGAAGAATGCCCATAATTTTACTTTGAGCAAACACACATTAGCCCTCAAGTGCCAAGAGTAATATTTGTATTGCGCTTGGGACTTGTAGAAACTTATGATAACGAGAAAATAGGCATTAGCCCCCAAGTATCAGGTGCATAACTTGTTATGTGCTTGGTACTTCAAATATGTACTGTCAACTCATGATATGTCTGTCTCTTATAGGCTGGGCTGAGCAAAAAGGAGACTCAAGCTGCTGATCTGCAAGAAAACATCAAGTCCCAGCAAGCAGAAACCTCCAAAGCCAAAGATGAACTGACCAGTGCCTTAGCCGCCATGGAAAAGCTGAAGGAGGGTTTCAACAAGGAGCGGGCGGATTGGGACATAGAAAAATGCGCATTGCAAAAAAGAGCCGAGGATGCAGAAGCAACTCTTAAACCGGTGGTAGACGAGCTGACTGGTGTAAAGCGGCAAATATATGCCATGACTGTTGCTGTGTTTGGTAAATATCCTTGTTTTAAATTTTTCAGCATATCATCCCATACAGTGCCGGTTTACTGATGTGCACAATGATGTAGGAACTCGCATTAGTCATCTAGGCTCTGACATACAGAAGAAGCTGAAGGCTGCATATACCCTTCTAGAGAAGTTATATACCGGTGCGCAACGGGTCATATGCACTGCTTCTCATAACAAGCCGCCCCCAACCTTGATCAAAGAAACTTTAGAAAGGTTGTCAATGCTGCCTGCCTGGGTTAAAGAACTGAAAAGATCGGCTGCAAGGGCAGGTGCTCTGACTGCACTAGTCCGGGCGAAAGCCTGGGTGCCTGATCTTGATCCGGTGAATGTGGGTAAGGGCTTTCCGAGCTTAAGGGAGGACGGATCAGAGTTTGAAAATGATGCTCTCCGAGTCATAACCAGGGAGATGCGCCCATCGCCGCCAATTGGTGAAGAAGCCGACCTTTCATACTATCAGCGAAAGTTATGACGCTAACAACAAATGTATTGCCGCACCAACTCCTGAGGCTCAGAATCTCATCCCACCAATCCCTAAGCACACCTATGCCCCTGACGTTGAACCATCACACTTATAAGCGATGAAGCTGTATTCCAAGCCCTAACTGGGATCGATTGGACAACCGTTGACTTCCAGCCACTGGGTAGAGAGGAGGAGGATGAACCGGTGCAAGACGATCCACAGTCGTCAGGTCAGCCTGGTGACGACTCATGATCCGGAGGCCGATTTAACCATCTGCATTCTGCTACGCTTGCTGAAAACAATTATTCTTTTGGGCATTAAAAGCGCCTTGTAATAGGCTAGTTCAAACTTTTGGTCCGCTATGCCATCGGCGCATATTTATGTTGCCTGACACTATTAATCCGCCATGCTGAAGATATATTATGTTCATAATCCATAGCAATTTATCCCAGCTTTTCCTGCGTACATGAAGTTTGAAAGTGTCCTGGCGGTTTACCGCCGGATGGGTCATGATGCCCAGATATATAGCCAGGGTTTATAACCAAGGTTGTAAGAAGATAATCAAATATGAAAATAAATGATACCTGTGATACTGAATCACCTCGTTGGTTTACCGAGTTTTTGCAGTAAGGGCGATAACCCCAATCATGAGTACTGATAACTCCTTCCATATTGTGCCAGTTTACGATAAAACTGTACCGGGTTGTGATAAACACCGGATTAACCATATATAATACTGGCAACTTATAGTTGAAACCAGGCCGGGTTAATAAACTTCCGAATTATAATTGATTATACACTAACAACTTTGTAGCTGAAAGTCAAGCCGGGTCAATAAACGCCGGTCTATCAAAAAATATTATAAATCCCATCAAAAGAGAAAAAACTTGGCAAATAAAAGCATATAAAAACTTGTAGTCGAGGCTTTTCACGGGCTGCCAGGCCCCAAATCGAGGCTTTTCATGGGCTGCCAGGCCGCTGAGTTAAACCATTTTACAAAGCCTTTTAAGATGGACCTCAATCTTTAACCAATCGTCGTTTTAACTTTGACAAGTTCAGGGTCTATGAGATTGACTTGTCAAAAGTTCGGCGGGTCATACCAGGTTTACCTGGACGGAGTGGCTTACTTAAAAAGGTAGGATAACCCGGGGTTTTAGGTGAATACACCAGGCTTCCAAGCCGTGGCTTGATAGCCTATTACAAGTGTAGATTCTTTGTTCATTGCGAAGCAAAGAATCCCCAAGCAATATTTTGAGCTGTGCTCAGTGGGTGCCTATGTTTGAGTTGTACTTTTGCAACACTCTCTTTGGCCCCTAAGTAATTTTCTTTTGGCCTTGAGCAGATCAAGAGGTGTGTAGCTATGGTTCGAATACCACCAAGCCCCAAGTGATTTTCTCCGTGGCCTTGCTACCGATCAAGAGGTGTAGCTATGGTTCGAATATGGCCAAGCCCCAAGTGATTTTTATATGAAGCTTTATGTTGAATCAAGGGTAAACCGGACTCCGCTTTATGGATGTAAGCCCCCATGTAACCACACATGATGTAAGAAAAACAATGATACCCCGCTTTAGCCGAGGATCCGTTTTATTACATTGATCATAATATATACATTGTCATAACTATGTACATAAGCACAGCCTCGTGGCTCAAGTATAATAAGGTCAAGATGAGCGATATTCCACGGCCGGTGGGTCTCCTCCTCCGATTTACGTGAGTCTTTGTGCTCTCGAACATCTATAAGGTAGTATGACCTGTTATGCAGATTCTTTCTAAGCACAAAGGGCCCTTACCAAGGCGGGGATAACTTGTGCATATCAGTCTGATCCTGGATGAGTCATAGCACTAGATCGCCTTCTTGAAAAGTACTGGTTCTAACCCGGCGGCTGTGATAACGATGAAGATCTTGCTGATAAATCACCGAACGGTTCGCTGCAATGTCATGCTCCTCGCCTAACAGGTCAAGTGCTTCCTATCGCGCTTCTCATTATCGCTCGACATAAGCCACCACACGAGGCAAGTCATGACGGACGTCACTAGGGAGAACCGCCTCTGCTCCGTAAATCATGAAAAAAGGCGTGTAACCCATAGATCTGTTGGGTGTGGTATTGATACTCTATAATGCAGAAGGTAACTCCTCCACCCAACAACCCAAGCGCCCGCTGCAAAGGAACCATAAGCTGTGGCTTGATACCTCTTAAGATCTCTTGATTGGCTCTCTCTGCTTGACCATTAGATTGGGGGTGAGCCACTAATGATACGTCAAGCCGGATATGCTCACGTTGACAGAACTCTTTCATAACACCTTTGGACATATTGGTACCATTATCAGTTATAATGCTGTGTGGAAAGCCAAACTGGAAAATCACCTTCTTGATGAATTGAACCGCCATAGTTGCATCACACTTATCGATCGGCTCCGCTTCCACCCACTTAGTGAACTTATCAACCGCCACCAAATGGTGGGTCTTCTTGTCCTTGGATCTCTTAAAGGGCCCAACCATATCCAGCCCCAAGTTGCAAACGGCCAAGTGATTGGAATCATCCTCAATTCTTGGGCCGGAACATGAGCTCGGCGTGAAAATTTCTGACAATCATCGCACTTTTTCACCAAGTCCTCCGCATCAGCATGAGCCGTCAGCCAATAGAAGCCATGACGAAAGGCTTTAGACACCAGCGACTTTGGACCGGCGTGATGACCACAATCCCCTTCGTGGATCTCACGCGAGAATCTCGCTGCCTTCTTCAGAGACACGCAACGTCAAAAGCGCCTCATTAATCCTGCAATGATGTAATTCTCCATTGATAATAGTCATGGACTTGGATCGCCGGATTATCTGCCTGGCCAAGGTTTCATCCTCCCAGAACTTCGCCCGGTTCATATATCGCCAAATATGGGACCGTCAATATGGGATGATATGAAGCGCTGCCAATTAATTGAGTCTCCTGGATCAGAACAACCAAATCCTCCTCTGTGGGAAGTTTAACCGATGGATTATGCATCACATCCAGGAAGACGTTGGGTGGAACCGGTTTACGCTGGGAACCTGAACGGCTTAAAGCGTCTGCCGCTTCATTCTTTCGCCGGTCCACATGATCAACCTGATAGCCTTTGAAGTGACCTGCAACAATATCCACCTCTCGACGATATGCTGCCATGAGCGGATCCTTGGAATCCCAAGTATCGGACACTTGTTGAGCCACTAGGTCCGAGTCATCAAGCACTTAACCCGCTCAAATTATCTCCTTAGCGGTCCGAAGACCGTGGAGTAAAGCCTCATATTCAAATTGCATTGTTAGTGCAAGGGAACATTAAACGGAGAACATAACAAAACTTATCACCTCGTGGGGAAGTTAGCATGACTCAAATTTCGAGCCCTCCAGCTTGCCTCGGACCCATCAAAATGAATAGTCCAATAAGTATGATCCGCTTCTCTGGTGTGCTGTAATTCTGTCCATCATTGATGAAATCCACAAGTGCTCGAGATTTGATCGCCGTCTAGGGCATATGTTTTAACCTCGTGAGGCCCAAGCTCAATAGCCCACTTTGGCAACCCTACGCTTGCTTCCTGCTCGGATTATATCCCCAAAGGAGCATAACTGACCACTGATGGATGGCCGGAAATATTGCTTAAGCTTCCGGCTCGCCATGAAAACTCCGTGACACCAGCCTTACGCCAATGTGGGTACCTCTGCTTGGACTCAATAAGTACTTCATCGATATAATAAACCGGCCGTTGAACCAGATACTCCTTTCCGGCCTCCTTGCGCTCCACCACAATAGCCACGCTAACGGCCTGGGCATTGGCAGTCACATATAACAACAAGGGCTCTTTATCAACAGGAGCAGCAAGGACCGGCGGCTCGGTCAGCTGCCACTTTAAGTCATCAAACGCTTCATTGGCGGCATCACCTGCATTTAAGTCATCATCTTCTTCAAGATCTCGATATAAAGGGATTGCCTTCTCCCCAAGGCGATGATAAACTGCTCAAGGCTGCAATCCGCCCGCCAAAGCGCTCAACATCATTGATACACTTTGGTTTAGTCAAAGAAGTTATAGCCTTGATTTTCTCCGGATTAGCTTCAATGCCCCGTTAGACACCAGAAAGCCCAAGAGTTTGCCTGCTGGTACACCAAAAACACACTTGGTCGGATTAAGCATCATTTCATAAACCTGCAGGTTATCGAAGGTCTCCTTCAAGTCATCTATCAATGTATCCTCCTTCCTGGATTTCACCACAATATCATCCACATAAGCATGAACATTCCGGCCGATCTGATTATGAAGACAATTCTGCACACAGCGCTGATAAGTCGCCTGGGCACTCTTGAGCCCAAAAGGCATAGACACATAATAGAAGGCTCCAAAGGGAGTTATAAAAGATGTCTTCTCCTGGCCCTTAACTGCCATTTTAATCTGATGGTAACCAGAGTATGCATCCAGAAAACTCAAACGCTCACAACCCGCTGTAGCATCAATGATCCGATCAATCTGAAGGGAGCAAAAGGATCTTCTGGACAAGCCTTGTTCAAATCTGTATAATCCACACACATACGCCAAGTGTTGTTCTTCTTAAGTACCAGCACGGGATTAGCCAACCACTCAGGATGAAATACTTCGACGATAAACCCAGCCGCTAAGAGCATGGCTATTTCCTCACCAATAGCCTTGCGCCTTTCTTCATTGAAGCAGCGGAGAAACTGCTTGACCGGTTTAAACTTGGGATCAACATTAAGAGCTCTGTTGGAAAAGGCAGTGCCTAGGAGGCGCTTAGGCACGCCTAGGCGCTAGGCAATGGCCAAACGCCTCGCCTAGGGCATAAATGGATGTCTAGTCAGGGCAAGCAAGGAATTGCCTACCCAAGCAATAGATCATGCCATATACTATACCGATATGCCAAACGGGTTATATTCAAATGGCAATAGATGGTAATTAACTTATTTATATGCCCTAAACGAATATCAGCACCCATATAATAATCACAAATACACTATGAGTAAAAACTATTTACCGCCTAGGCTGCGCCTTAGGGCGCTTAGGCACCGCTTCAGTGCACTAGGCGAAGGCCAACCGCCTCGCTTAAGCCTACCGCTTTTCCAACCTTGAATTTAAGAGTGTGCTCAATGAGTTCCCTCGGCACACTTGGCATGCTCGGAGGTTTCCATGCAAAGATGTCCCGGTTCTCACGGATGAACTCAATGAGCACGCTTTCCTATTTCGGATCCAAGTTAGCGCCGATGCTAAAGCTGCTGGGATGAATCGCAAGGAACAAAATCAACTAGCTTAGTCTCATCACCGATTTAAACTTCAAGGCCGATCATGCTCGTAGTTGGTTTCTTCAAAGAGGTCATATCCGGTCGGATCAACATTGTCTTTGTAGAACTTCAACTCTTTTGTCACACAAACCGACTCCAAAGCATATGCCGCATCACCTTCTTCTTCACATTCTAAAGCGATCTTGCGGCTCCCATGCAATCGTGATGGTTCCCTTATGGCCCGGCATCTTGAGCTGCAAATAAACATAACAGGGCCTTGCCATGAACTTGGCATAAGCCGTCATTCAAAAAAGGGCAAGATATGGGCTCTTGATCTTTACTACTTCAAAAGTCAATGTTTCGGATCTCGAGTCATGCTCATCTCCAAAAGCCACCACCGTGAGCTATCTTACCAACCTGGATTCGCCGATTTATTGTGTACCACACCATGAAAAATGGTGTTTGACGGTTTAAGATTTTTATCTATTAACCCCATGCGACGGAAGGTTTCATAATAAAGGATATTGATACTACTCCCTCCATCCATGAGTACCTTGGTGAACTTGTATCCTCCAACCCGAGGTGCCACCACCAATTCCAGATGACCCGGATTATCAAACCGAGGCGGATGATCCTCTCGGCTCCACACAATGGGCTGTTCAGACCAGCGCAAGTAACAGGGCACCGCCGGTTCAACGGAGTTCACTGCCTTTTTATGAAGCTTCTGATCGCGCTTGCATAGGCTTGTGGTGAAAACATGGTACTGCCCACTATTCAACTGCTTCGGGTTGCTCGTAACCCGACCGCTTGCTGTTGTCACCGACTTCGATGATTATAACTACCTTTGGTTGCCGGATTGCCTTGATTGCCATGTCCGCCTGATTACCGTGAAAACTCGAACCGGAACTGCCTCCATCGTAATTCGCCCATGAGATCCGGGGCTGAACCGCCCGTCCATGATCATACCGAAAAAAATCTGAATTTTTGAACTCGCATAATATAACAATCCTTCCAGAGGTGCATGGTCGGCTTATCCCGCCGAATTCGTGCTTTGGGCAAGGATGGTTTAACAGTGAGACAGCGCCCGGATTGGGACTTGGTCCTCCACCACGCAAGGGCGGTTTACCCTTACGACGCTAGCCATTATCCTGGCGCGGCTCGTGTTAGCCACAAAATCTAAATCGTTATCCGCTTTACGCTATCATTGTTTCCATGACCGGCCGGGTTATGCTGCTGCCGCTTTTCTTTGGTGCCGCTTCTTCTTTCCCTTCCTCGTCTTGTCGCCGCCAGTTCCGGGGTCCTTGGTACTATCAGAGTCGGCATACTTCACTAGAGCTGCCATAAGTGTTCCCATGTCATTGCAATGACGTTTGAGCCGTCCCAACTTCAACTTCAGAGGTGCAAACCGGCGTTTGCCTTCCAATGTTAAAACTGTTGTATCGTTGTTGATGCGGTCGATTAATGCAAAATGTCCGAAACCCGGCACACCCAATGGGTTGTTTCACGACCGGTTTTCCAATAAAATATCTATTGAGAAACCGATCTTTGAATTCCAGTGTGAGAAAAATCCTCCATACTGGTAGACAAAATCTTGATACAATAAGCCAGTAGCATTTAATATATTACAGGGTCGAGCTGAGTTTGCTCAACAAATTATTACAAGCACGCCAATAATAATACATAGTGGCGGATATGACACAATGGAGTGATGGCATACTACTGACTCAAGGTAAAGTAGTGGAATAACACAGTGGAGTGGATAATATGACTCCTACACTGGCGGCTCATCGAGCGTCGAGGTGAGGCTCGATGAATTTATTTGGGTAGCGGAAGCGGATATAACGATGACTAATCCAGGGTCGCACGACATCGACCGATTCCTCTAGGCGCCGGACTCGCTATCAACTCTTGATCCATGAGATCGCTTTTCACAAGATCCGCCAAATCAATGAAGCCGGTGAGTACTTTGAAAGTACTCGCAAGACAGTTCGGACAAAAGATATAACAAATGTATCCATGAATGCGTCATGAGTAATTTAACAATGCGCAATCAAATCAGTATAACGAGGTAAGTGAAAAGGGAATCGGCGGTAGTCCGCTCGAAAACCCAATGAAATAAACTGAAACCCGATTGGGTGTCTGAAGCGACACCTCAAGGGTGAACAAATAAGTAAAGCATGCCACGATCGGGCGCCTAAGCGACACCTCAAAAATGGCTTATATCGAAAGAAAAGACATGCGTGTTAAATACGGACGTCGGAGCGACATCACGTAAAGGGCTTATATAAAAGTAAATAAATAACAATGCCACGATCGGACGCCCGAAAGTGACATCGCAGAAAGGGCTTATATCAAAAGTAAATAAATAACAATGCCGCAATGGACGCCCCAGCGACATCGCAGAAAGGGCTTATATCAAAATAAGTAAACAACAATGCCACGCAATCCGGACGTCTGAGCGACATCGCAGTAAAGGGCTTATATAAAAAATAAGTAAATAACAATGTCATAATGGACGTCTCGAGCGACATCGCAGTAAAGGGCTTATACTTCATTATTCATAACTTACAAGAAATGGTGCTCACGGAAAATATTCATCACATGATAGTAAACGGGTTAGTCCATCCACATGAAATAAGCATTTAACACTCATGTGGTTCTCAGGAGTTTCTGTCACCGGGACTGACATTTGACAAGATAAGATGAACACAGCACTTGGATTTGGATAAGATGATTTCAAGGATTATTGACTCGCAGAGTTTGTACTAAATTATCCACAGCCAACGGATTTCCGTAGTCTCAAGGACTAGTTCCGTTTACGGTATTTCGGAGGAAACACAGCTTAACCAGTACACACCCATCCCACCTTACGCTGCCAGGAATCACCCTAGACAGCGCGTTCAAGAAAAACTTTGAGACGGGAGATCACAATCTCGAATAGCATGGGATCAAATTTATATCGTTACGCCTAAGGGTGCCCCTCTCGGTCCCAACCGAAACACCCATGCCCTCTGACCGGATGATAGGCTTTAATCCAGGGCCATGGAACCCTCATCCCGCCTCTCGATTTGGTGTGTACCGTAAAGCGGTTTGCAACTTACTAAGTCAGATACCTTGTGGAAAACATGTGGTAGCACGGAGGGGAAAAGCGGACGGAATCGACTGATTCATATTGACACTGGTCAACGGTTCAGCATAAGACCGGCATGCTACAACACTGCCATCTTACCCATTCTCATGCCAACTCATGGCCATGCAACTCATTTCCATCAACTCATGGATTTCCGAAACTCACTTGCCTCAACTTTTTACGTGACATAACTCTCATCGAGATGCTCATGAACATGCCATGAGACTAATTAATGCAAACATGCCCAAACACTCATCATATCAAAAGTTCAAACGTGCTTGCCTGGTTCAGAGTAGTCGGGGCCTAGCTTCGTGAAGTTCGCGGTTCAAGTCACCTCCTTCGATATCTAGGGTATACAAAAAAACACGCGCTAATGTAAATACCATGGGGTGCACAAAAATTTTCCAAATATTTTTCAAATAAATCTTATAAAAAACTAGACAAAATTTTGAAGAGGACAGAAAAAGAATCACTCAAAAATCCTTTTCTGTTTAAAAGTTATAAGAGTTTTGGTCCAAGGACCTTTCTGTAATGAAACAGAAAACTCTCGTGGGTCTAAGCAGTAAAAGTCCAGTAAAACGATTCAGATTAGAAAGCGCCTTTGCAGAATACGCTTTGAAACGGTTCAAAACAAAGAATAGAGGTCGACGGGATGGTCCCACCACGTCAGGTTTGAATATTCAAAAGACATGGGCAGAGCTCGTCACGCCTGAGAGCTGCTGGGTGGTCGCCGGCGATCCACGGCGAGGGTCAGATCGGGGTACCTTAGGATCAGCGCACCCTTCCGCCGGTGGTGGTGGTGGTGGTCGCCAAGCAGCACCACGCCGACGGCGGCGGCCCTTTGCTCCGGCTGGACGGTGGTCTGGAAGTCGTGGGTCTCGCTGAGAGAGTAGCTGGGGTCAAATTGAAGTGGGGGTTAGTCTCCTAGAGGTGCCATGAGGCTACGGGCAAGTCTAGGGCGGTGGAGGAGCTCTCACCAGAGAGAACGCTGCGGAGCCCAAGCCGGACGGAGGTGGCCGGAGTTGAGGAAGAAGGGCCCCTCGAGGCTCTTCCAGTGGTCGGGCGGGTCCGCGGTGAGATGGTGGAGGCGCATGGGTCGAGAGCGAGCTCGGAGGGCGCTTATATATAGCCGCCCGAGGCGGTTGCCGAGAACGGGATAAGTCCGGGCGAGCGATTACGGCGGTGCTGTGGCTGGACGGTAGGTTTAGGAGCTTGAGCATCGACCAGACGGAGCACGGAGTCCATCCGGTGCCTAACTCAGCAAGGTAAGGGCGGTTACGACCGTCCCCAACGGAACGGCCGTTGGCGGCACGCCGGGCGCCTAGCAGGTGCGCTTCAGGCATGCAGCTGTGCCACGGGCGACATGCTGCATGCGTCGCGCTGGCAAGGAGACGGCCACGCGGAGCTTCCAGCGGCGTGGGCGGTGCCGAACGGCGTTGCGCAGTGGTGCCCCTCGTTGGTCAGCCACGGAGGTCCCGACGCCATGGAAGACGCCGGGCGCAGACGCCATGGTGCCACCAACGCCAAGAACCAGCCAAGTGCTCGTGGCAGCGCCTGGACAGAGGAGGAGCCTGCGCAACGCGCCAAGTGCACAGTTGACAAGTGACCAATCTCATTTAAACTGAATTTCTGAATGTCCGAATTTCTCCGAAAGTGCAAAGTGACAAAGGTTGCCAGGGTGTTCGATGTAATGATTTTGGCATGTGGGGATTTTTCCTTGAGCTGATTTTTGGTGGAGTGGCTTCTCATTGCAACTGGAGGTTGCCTGAATTTTGGTGGAATTTTTGGAGAAGAGGAGATATGAATTTCACCAAATTTGACAAATCTGGTCCAAATCTTGCGTGTTTAAACTTGAAAATTTTGAAAAGAAGAAGAGTAGATCTTGATGGTTCTAGGTTGTGGGTGCTAGGGACTATCCAGAGGAGTTGATTTGAGATCAAAGTTCAAATGCATTAAGGTACTTGCTTTGCAAATCACCTATGCTAAAAAATATGGACAGAATTGTTTTGGGCAAGGAAATAAATGAAATAAAAATACAAAAATTAGTTGGACTGGTTGGGTCGTAATATTTGGAT